>JAOWBB010012220.1:0-65017 GCA_028565995.1 Ricinus marginatus
GCGGGGCACCGGAGGTGGAGCGGATGAAAAGGAAAACCGGAAGCGCCGCCTTCGAAAAAGGAAGGCAGAAAACGCGGAGTTCCCCGTTTTTCTCTCCTTTCCTCTCCCGGTCCCGAGAGCATTGTTCTTGAAGTTTTACGTGGCGGCCATTTACCTGGTAACCGCCCGACCGAGCCATGCCGCGGCCCGGCACGCGGGGAGGCACCCGAATTGTTAAAATCGCCGAGTCGATAGCGTAAAATCGGCGAATTGCATTAGAAAATCCATTTAATTCCCTTAGTTAATTATTAACGCATCGAAAGTTCCACGTCGGACAAATTAGCAAATTGCGGGGAAAAAAAGCGAAGTTCACAATGTTGTTGTTGTACCCGTCGCTGCCCCCTTTTTTCGAAGTTTGCTTTCGGGCAACGTGAACGGATGTTTTCCTTTTCTTTGGTCGAAAATCACGTTAGCCAAAGTAAAGTTCGCCTCTCTCGAAGCGGAAGATGAAAATCGGATAAACCGAGAACTTTTGTCAAGGAACGATTTCCTCCTTGCTCCTCGCAAAATGCCCGAAAGTTCCATCCAGAGTTTTGAAGATTAATTTGCATAGCATTTCTCCGGGGCGAGAAAACCACGATTGTTATTATCTCTTTTTACATTTTACCTTTTTGCGGAGGGTTAAAGTGAAAGCGGCATTGGCAAATCGTGAAGTGGATGATGAATCAACCCTCCCACACGTGGCAAAGAAGGGAGTGAAAGATCTCAAAGAAACAATGTTCTAAAAACTTTTCGGTCGTGCGCTTGGAATGCTCGATTCCCCTTACAAACGGCGCTCGTTTATGGTTTTGCAAAATTCGTAACATTTAAAAATTTGTAGAAAGAGCAAAAAAGAACAATGAAATTTTCCAAAATACACTTGCTTATATTAACAGAAATTTTGCGACAAATGGGTGAAATCAGTGAAAACGCAGATGTACGTATAATTAATTACCAATTTTTAATATACGGCGAGGATCTCTGCATTCCAGACTCGTGCTCTTGTGGAAGCTGCATCTTTTTGTTATTGCGCGGCGAAACCGTTTTCGTTTTGCCCGGCAAAAGACATCAAACGAAGCTCGACCGAACGTTTCTCCAATTTTGGAATTTCTCTTTTCAGTACCATTGCTGCCCGTCGTAAAAAGCCCGTTTACACCGTAACCGCGCCTCTGCCGCTTAGGTAGAACCACTCACGGCGGAATCATTCGAACGCCAAAAGACACGTTCATACTTCGTGCCCTCTGAATGAGAGAGAACTTAATTAATATTCGGAAAAGAAATGGCTGATCTAATCGCGACTTATTCGAGGACCGAAATGATTTCCATCGACACACGAACGCATTTCTGCGCGTATGGTTTCCAGGTAC
Source organism: Ricinus marginatus (assembly GCA_028565995.1). Classification (NCBI taxonomy): domain Eukaryota; kingdom Metazoa; phylum Arthropoda; class Insecta; order Psocodea; family Ricinidae; genus Ricinus; species Ricinus marginatus. The sequence goes on from JAOWBB010012220.1 coordinate 1,386, forward strand.
GGACTGTGGGAAGCCCGCGTCGGAAGGGAAGGCTCGAACACGTTTTCGCAAGCGGGGCGCATTCGAAGCTTCGGCAAAGTCTTGCGGCGGCTCCCGAAATGCGGAGTGGGAATCGCCTCCGGATCGAGGGGATTTTAAATTTTTTAAATTAAAATAAGGTCGTCCCGACGAGTCGTCTGCCCGTTGCGCAGCCGAGGGAGCCCGCTTCGAGGGTGACTTCCGGTTCTTCCCGAGCTTTCGCCTCCCCTGACGCGGTGCGAGGATGCCGCGCCCCGACGTTCGAGTAAGGCGTTTCGGCATTTGTGGCCGATTCGGGTTTTCTGCTCTTCGACAAAATCATTTCCACACCCACGTGTTGGAGACGGTCGAACTTCATGGAAATCCGCCATGAATTCGGAATCAGGCATTGGTTCAGTGTCACGGTAATGAAGTATCCCAAAAAGAAAAAAAAACCGGCCTAATGTTTGCAATATGAGCTGAATTGGAAATTAACCTTATTTATTAATCATCGTTCGCTAATGCATTTCATTTATTTATTTCTTTTTCTTTTTTCGCTTAAGAGAGAAGGGTCCGTACAAACCGCAGATGGAGCTTGTAACCCGTTTTCCGCCTTCCTTACCCCGCGAAATGAAAAAAAAAAAAAAAATTCATGAATTATTAATGCGCACGTAATAGAACTGATCTGAGGTAAGATAGACGTACCGTTATCTAAAAACAACAGTTTCTGGTATGTACCTAGGTCAGAGGAACTAGGCAGCGCATATTCAAATTGTTACGCGGCTCATTGCGCAGGATCTGGCCTCTCGGCCATCGTGGCACTAGACGCCGTGCCCTCCCGCTCTCGTCCGGGCGAAAGGAGGAAAAGTTTCGGGAATTCGCTCTCCTCTCCGTTAATTTATGTTCTTTTCTCGATTAGAGACCGCGTCTTTCGCTCCTCGGACGGTTCGAATGAAGGATGTACCTTTCCTCAAGTGCGTTCGATTCTCGTTATGTCGCGCATATGGAATTCTCGGAGAAAGAGCAGCTTTCTTTCACGACACGGATGTGGTTCGTAACGATTCTCGGCATGTAAAAATTTGGAGCGGAATCCAATACCTGAACCATTACGGAGGTACCGTATGAAAGGAGAGAGAGAGAGAGAGAGAGAAGTAAAAAAAAAAAAAAAACCGGTATCTAAATATTATTATTTTATTCATGGCGGCAGATAATGAAGAATTTTCGAGTAATTCATCAGTGAGTCATGACAAAATTTATAGGCGGCTTTACATTTGTGTGTTATAACTTGGGAATTGAACTCTAAAAATTATGATGCACATATACGCTCAACTTCCTACGTTTTCTTTATTTTCACTCTGACTGTGAAATACGAGAGTAGGTATGCATTCTGCCTTCCTTTCGACGGTCGCAGCATACTGTTGGATACCGTTCGTTTGAATGGATCAACTGAGAAGAGTAGTAAAGAAACCAAAAATGACGCGCATAAGCTCGGAAAAATCTACGTCTAATTTGATCGCGTTGTAAAATCAATTTCCCTCCGGGACATCTATAATTTTCTCTTTCACCGGAAAATTCATACACTCAGAGACCATCCCGGTGCACCATAAAAAGATTTCGTAGCGTTATTAGGCAAAATGAAGGCACGTTCAGATACCCGTAAATTTCCTTTGCAAAAGAAGAAATTAATACAGATAAATTAAAGCTTATAAATTTTTGTAAATAAAAGGATCATGTAAATGATAAAGTTTCAAATATATATATATATGTAATTGATTTCAAAAATCAATGTTAAATCAACCTTTATAGTTTACTTTCTATTGTTAACTTATGAAAAAATCAAAAAAATTAAATGTAAAAATGATGATTAATTACGTCTGAATTAATTTAATATGTCAATAAAGTTCAGGTATGGTTTTCAAAAGCGCCCTCAACTCATAAAAAACATCATTTTTTCGGACTGTGTTACAGTCCGTTTGATGACCATGCCTACATAATAAATGTACATAAAAAAAAATAATTTTTTTCGAGCGATTGCCATTAATGTAAGTAAATCAAAAGGTTATTGAACTTGTATTTAGCATAATTTGAATTCAACATTTGTAAATCTTATTCGTAAGGACTTTCTAACGGTGGCCCGGGCCGTAGCAAAATCGATGGAAGTACCAAAGCGGTGCCCCTTGTACCTCGTCCCTTGCCCCCAAGCAGAAGTCCCGGGCCCCAAAGGAAAAAAACGCGGGAAAGCGAGATTCAGCCTTCGACTAGGGAAAATTTTCGGGGCCTTCGGGAAAGCTCGGCCTTCGAGAAAAGAAAAAAGAGGAGAAAAGGAAGACTGAAAAGAAGCAAAAACGAGGATTGCGAAATTACGACCTTAGCCTCGTTTTTCGGCAATTGTTTGCTTTGGGACGATCTCGAAATGCAATGTCGGGCAACCGTCGGTTCAAACGTTTTGCGTGTATCGCTCGAGATTTGGGAGTCGGATGGCGGATAGGGAACGCTTTCGTTTTGCCTTGCGGTTCCCGCAGGAGAAAATGTTCGGCGAGTGCGGAGGGAGTGTGGACGTGCGTCGAGGTCCGCGCGCCCTTGGCCACATACGTGGACGGTTAATTTCATTATCCTTCACACAATTTTTCATTTGTTTACCAATTATTTGCAAAAAGAATTGGCAATACGTAAATAAATGAATAAATAATAATAGTAAAACGTAACCGCAATTAAATAACTCGTAACGTAACTTGAATGTGAATCGCGCTTTACGTGAAAATAAATTAAACGTTAAAAAAAAACCTAGAAAAAAAAGTAATTTCATTTTTTCATTGACTTTATGCAGTGGTCAGTGATTGACCGCTGTCGGTTTTGGTAGGACCAAAATCAAATTATTAATGTCTAAAAATTTGAAGATGCATTAAAGAAAATACTTGAAGTAATTTCCTCGTGCTCTTGCCACATATGTGGACGGTTGTTTTGATTTCCCTTGAGATAACTTTGTTATGTTAAACTTTTCACTGAAATTAATCTTTAAAAGACGGTGAAAAAACTATAAGTTAATTGCTCGAAAGATAAATAAGTGCATTCCAATTTGTTCTGTGCGAAGTTAACGTTTAAATCTGAAATGAATTACTTTTAATATTTACATAACGTATAAATTTGAACCCCTCACAATGCTCTTTTACGCTGTGAAATTAATCCTTCCACAAAGCAGGTTTCATAAATTCACCATTTTTAAACATCTCTTAATTAATTAATTCTTTTTCTGTATTAAAACCTGGGAGTGCTGCTATTATGCGCTACATAATACTCGACGCTTATGATTACATCCATTGTTGATTGTTAATGATATAGAAGGAGAAATATTTATATAAATATATTTTTATATTTTTAACTTATGTAACCCATATATAAACATTCTTCCTTGGCACATACATAATGCACTTAATTATACCAGTTATATTTAATACATAGTTTCATGTTGTATACTTAATATATACGTTATGTAGACGGATGTAAACCTTTTTTAATGCTCACATACTGTAACATAGAAGCATTTTATTATATATAAAACAATTTGAGTACTTTGAATAGTTGTATATTATATGTAATCTTTGATGTCACAATCGTTGTTTTTTAAGAGATAACAAATTCCATGTGATTGTATTTTTTTCATTCAATGATTGTGAATTAGTATTTTCTGTGATATACTATATTATTATTGAATCACCTGGATCATTTTTACCATGGACACGTTTATTCAACGTTTTTTTTGTGTTTATAAAGTAATTAATCATTACCAATTTTTATTTTATATATATATATATATATATATATCCCATTTTAGAATGTATAAATAAGTTTTTTTAAGTAAATGTTTTGATTAATGTTCCCATTTGTATTTTTATAAATAGCGGGTGGTTATTTTTTTTGTAAATTAATATAAGATGAAGTTTTCACTATTTTTTTTTGCGGTTTTGTACAATGCATTGTTTTCGTAGCCCCTGAGTAAATTGGTTTTGCAATTTGATAAACAATTTCTCTAGTTGCTTGTTATACTTTTCCCAAAGATGTCAATCTCGGTTTCTTCATCTAAACCGAATGTGCAATACCCTCTTCTTTTTGTTTGAACTGTTCACGGATTATTATATATCCGCTCCCATCTTGAATACTATTATAGCAATTGTATGAAAACATATGCACAAGCTAGAGATTAATTATTGAATGCGTCCCTTGGTCCACTTTGAATGTAGAGCGAAGAGAGAAATTATTCGCAATGGGACGAGTCCTCCATTTCAAAATGGTTTGTAGCGTGTCGGTTGAAGTAGAAAATAAAGTGTTACGTGGACGTATTGTAAATGGAGGTTAATGGTACGACTCTCACAATATTAAAATGCACCTCATTCTTTCATATATGATTTTATTTTTTAATTTTTTTATAATCAAATATTTTCGAATAATTAGCTAACTTAGCGCTCTATGCATCTAATTTTCACTTTGTTTTCAACGGTAAAAGAGGCAAAGTGAAATTTTTTTTTTTTTTTAAATCGAATGGAAAAACGAATGAAAAGAGAGGTTAAAACTTGAAATAAGGGGAGAGGGAAGCGAGACCTTCATAATATTTCAAGCGCGAATAAATTGGCGAACTTGAACTTCCGGATCGTGCAGGCCTCGATAAGAAAAGGCGGGGAATTTGTATTTTTTTCGTGTGTTTAACACGAAGCGCATTTTTTATCTTTTTAACGGTTCAAATAAGAATTTTCAGTATTACACTTAAAAACTATTTCAAAAATTGTTAAGAAGCAAAATTATTAAGTCGGAATTTATCTGAATCTACTGCGACTGATTTCAAATTCATTACAAAAAATAAAACCGCGAAAGGTCAAAAACTCGTTCGAGTTTTTTGCCTTTTTCATTTCATGCGATCGAGTTACCCGTTTTAAGACGGCGGTGAAATTTGAAAGAATGAATTTAGTGTTTTGGACTCTTCGAACGGGACCGACCGATACGGAGGTTAAGTAGTTCCAGAGACTGTATTATCTCCTTCATTCGATGTTATGTATTTTACGGTTATTTTACAAGACCGCGTATCCGTTTTTACGGTTTTGATTTAAGGTACGGTTTATCCGCCCCCTACGATAAAAAAAAAGGTTGTCCTCGTTTGGAGTTTACGGGAACGCTTTTAGTTAATATTCCATACGACTCTTTAATGTATAAAAATATCTTTTTATTAGCATATACATTTATAAAATTCGGGAATGAGTGCTAAAATCTTTGTTCGGATTTCAATCCACGATCCCAATGTTAACTTAATCAAAGTGGCAGAAGATATTTCGGAGCAGGAGAGGTCAGAATTAATGAAGCCAGGGTGACCTAATTCTAAATGACTCATGAGCAGGCTCAAAATCTGTCGCTGTTCATCTTAATCCCGTAGTTTGTGTTTGACTCGATGGCAAATACACCGATCGGTGTTAAGAAATAAATGAATAAAAAATTAAATCTGTGTCATTATAATGGAGAGCAAAGCTAGTTATTTTGCCGGTGTTATATACCACATTTTAGGAAAAATCGGGCAAACCGACGTAGGTGCTTCGTTTTTTTAACAAATATGGATAATTACCTTTTTGATTTATTTACTCGAACGGTAATAATAAAAAAAGAAATTCGTTCAGATCTTTTTCTTCCAGTGACTGTAATTATCGAACAACCCATGAGAAATTTTGTTTCCCAACCGACATATATTTTTGGGTTATATCGAACATTTCGAATTTAGTGCGCATTCATTAAAATTGTAGAGAAGTTATAAACATATTATTAAAGTGGAAAAATGTCACACTTTTAAGATCGCAATTTCACCTAAGAGAAGACTGCCCGAATAGAATAACCTTAAATGATATTAGTGTTAGTCTTTACGTATGTATTTTAGCAGATTTTTCCTTTAAGCTTCACTTCAAATTTCAAGTTTATAAAAGAAGACTAATTCTAATGATGCATAATAACGAAAGAAATATGGGTTACGTGTTTCTTGTGGTCGAATATATGAGTCAATGGAATATGAGCTGGTTTTATATCTGTGAACATACAGAAAAACGAGGACATGACTCTAATAGCATAAAATGTAAAATGGTATGTGGAAGTGACATAAAGACGAAAAATCAACACAAGTTTATAATATTGTTGTAATGTCATTTTGCTCGTTTGAAAATGCATGGTCACACATACATTATAACATTATATATATTTTTCAAAATCATAATACCGCTTTGTGTATGTGATGTTATCATCCTTGTCTCTAAATATGAATCCGCTTTACGTCTATATAGTTCGTTTTTTCTTCAAGATTTTTATGTTTCTCAAATATAACTTTATTTCATTATATTCTTAAGACTTTTGCGGTCTTGCTCGTGAGGAGCAATTTTCCTCAATGTAAAAGATTCTAAAACACCGTTCATTTCTCCTTTTCCCGTTTGATCGCTCTATATTTTATCCGAAAATAAAATAATGCGTAGTTCACTTGATAGTCAAATCATAACTCTATTCATTTCATTCCTTGTGTGTCGTTCGCTGACAGTTTTAGAGGCTTATGGAAATCTCTGGCAATACGTTTTTTAAAAGAAAGGGTTGACAGTGTACTGATGCCGATTACTCATGCCGATGATGCCCTCCCCTTTTTGCATTAAATTTTTTTATTCCATCAAAGTCGGACTGAAAAACTGGCTTATTCACCAAGTTGAGTCACACAAGATTCGTCGCATAACGAGGGAATACACACGCCAGCTTTTCGAGTTATTTCTCATATGATTCATTTCACGAATTCAAAAAATATCTGCAGAAGTTTAAAATGTGTATCAATCACACGTTAGTAATAAAATTAGCTAATAATTACTTTTTATATTAATGTCGCTCATCGGAGTTACATTGGCTTCGCTTAACATATCTCACACATACACAAACACACACACACATACATACATACATACACACATACATATTGTATCCTTTTGGTATTTTTAATCGGCAACATTAGTATCATATAAAAATTTATCAGAGTATATGTTGAAAATATGGATATAGGTAATACCGGTGTTCTTATTTTTCAGTACCTTCGCCTTCTTAATTAACATTCAGGTAGACTTTGCACATTCTGCCACGGGGATATTTAATTGGGATTGCCACCGGCTTTAAGCCCGCCTTTATTTAGTGCCAAAATTAATTTTATTGCCGTGAATAAATATATTCAGTTCCTAGTCTTGGTTTAAATGTAAGTGTGGGGCAAGGAACCGTTATTAATTTCGGAACCGAATCGCTTATTTGGCCATTAAGTTCCAGTTTTATGAATGGAGTAGAATCCAGAAAATTAATTTTTTTTACTTATTATTTATTGAACACATAATTTGACTAACGTTGCATGTTTTCTGCGAGAAGTGAAAAAGAAAAGGAGCATTTTCCTCCGCGAAAGCGGCGAAAACGTAAAAATACTGGCACGCGACACTCGTTTCTTTGACCGTTAGAGAAGAACAGATTCGAAAAAGCTCTCAAAAATTATTTTTATTTTTCTTCAAAAATAAAAAAGGCTTCAAAGTAAGGAAAATTTAACGATCTGAAAATGGTTATCGATGGATTTGGATAAAATTCGGAAAATTTTTTGGCCGGTTATTCCAAATTCAATTGTTTTGGTGCTAAAACGATGGTTCGCATTTAAGGAATGCGATAAAATGCCGAAAATATTACATGCATTATATTTTTTGCTTTATTTTTAACCTCTTCACTTTCAAAATTGGGTAAAAACCGTTCTTATATAATATCTAAATCACAAAGAAAAGGAAAATTTTAGGTCATCAGGAACATCAAAAGGCCCTCAGAACTTCATGTCTCAGGTTCATCGGTTCGGGTTGTGCACCTATGACTCAGTCAGTAAATCAGGGCTTCTTGCTTTATATATATATATACTGGGCTTAACCTTGATGGAGGATGGTCTTTTGATGCATCTTTGTTTGCAAAAGTTGTAATAATAAATTTTTTTATTTTTTATTTTCTCATTTCGATTTTTGGCACGCTTGTCCCCGTCAAAAATTTATGAAGTTTATTAAGTCATGCCAAAAAAAACCTTAATTTTATATTATTAATGTTTTGTCTTTCCGGAAGAGGGGTTAGCAGTCACATACTCGGAAAATTTATTTTCATTCTTTTTGCATCGCAGCATCCAATGAGTGAAACCATAAATTTCCTGCATTTAATAGAAAATACACTTATTTAAAGTTTATTTCGTTTTATTATACAACTAATCCATCCAACCTTGACCGAGTGTTTTGTATTCTTGTCACATGTACGGAATTAGATGAATTTTTTGAATGCTTTCAGAAAGCCATGCGCTGGGCTGACACATCTAGAAAATGAGTTTAAAATTTAACCTCAATTAACCTTAACTTGAATTTCAATCTAATCTATTGTTTATACAATATATTTCTTTTCAATGGCGAGCATTGAAAAAAGTAAATTCTTTCTGTACGTTCTAAAATTCACTGTTGAAAGAAAAATTTTAAGTTTTCCATTAAAATTTTCAATTGATATATTCATTTTCATTTGTTTTCAGGAAAGATTCGTAATTGAAGATTGTCATAATCTGGAAAAATTTAATCAGTTATATATATATATATATATATATATATATATAATTTATTAGATCTCAGAGTGAAAATTATTAGATGTAAGTTTGTTGTGTGTATTGAGAAAGAAAACTATTAGCATAGTAGTCAATAATTATATCGATTAGTGTAAAGTCAATGACTATGTTTTTGAAATCTATTTAACAATAGCCTGAAAAGAGTGATGAAGTGTTATTAATAATTTTAGCAACTTATTTTTAGTTAAGGTAAATGAAAATCGTAACTTTCAGTTTTATAAAGAGATTTATCGTTTTAAAAACCGATATTTATTTTAATAAGGATTACGCGTAAAATATCAATCTTTGATTTGTTTCGCGAAGATCGCATGTTTATTTATCGAAAAGCGTCATGTATCGGAACTTCTCGGACAATTTCAGAATTAAAAAATTTCTGCGTTCGATGAGCGATTCCAAAGTGTACGTTGTTATTTCTCTGGTTCTGACGATGTGTCATGCCAAAATTAAAACTTTGATAAAAATTTTCCATAGAAATATCAATTTACTCCAAAGAATTACATAACGAATGGGACTTGTTTTAAAGAAATCTTCGTGGGTATTTGTCATTGTCGAAGAAAAAATTATGTTAGTTCATCAATGTCTTCGGTCGGTTTTTGCCTTGACAGACAAAAAAAAAAAAAATAAAAAAATAAAAAAAAAAATAAAAAACCGCTGTTAAACCGCTGACGACGGTCTTTATATGAAAAAGAGTAAAATTTGATTCATGGTTTGAATGTTAGGTAAGAAGATTAAAGCTCGAAAGCACAGTTACGTCTGTGAATTTTTGAATTTGACAAATTTTGTTTACGGGCAGGTGAATAAAAATTACATTAACGGTAATGGGAGGAGAAAAAATTGTTTATGCCTTCAGGTGTGTAATGTGTGTAGTGCAGTTCGACGGAGCGGTGCTTTCCACCGCCGCCTTTTCTCGCGAGCCGAACACTCCCCCGGGATTTTCTCCAAGCAATCGCCGATTTGCCGGTTTGGTTAAACCATGCGAACAGCTCACAATTTTTTCCCGTGCAATTTTCTCGTCTTCGACGGTTTATTGAGAGGTACGTCGCCTCCGTTTGGCTGCCTCTTCGGTTCCATCTTTCCCGAGTCGTGACGTTAACGTGATATTAAATGACCGACGTGACGCGAAGAACGTGGCAAAATCGTTCAGCAGGCATGCATTCCAGTCGGTGTGGATTCCGAATGATGAGCTATGTCCTCGCGTCTCTTCTCGACTCCGGGTGAATACTCATCTTGGTAAATGGATGTTTGCCTCCAGTTTCGTGAATGCCATCTCGAAAAGTTGGAAAATTAATTAAATGGCGAGAAACTTATAATAAATAGACGTTCCTCGCCCGCGATTATAATCTGTAATACATCGTCATCATGTTGGGCGTACCCATAGGCAGGTTTTATCCAAGTGTCCACTGCAGCTCTTTTAGCATTCATCTAAATGAAATCCGTCTTCGCGGTTGTAGTGTTCTTACCTTAAGAGGTGTCTTCACCTCGTTCTTGAAACTTCATCAATCTCTTCGAGGCAGCCTTTATTTTGACCGCGGTGCATTCTTCCAAAATGATGAGTGCTTCTTGTGATGTCGCCCCTTTTTGTACACGAATAAATTATCGCGATCGGTTATTGGATTTTCTTTTCCTCATTAAAGCAAAATAGATGATTCTGCTATCGGAACAGTTTTCCATCCCGAAGCCAAAATTTTTTCTCCTCGCTCTACAAATTCTTCGCTTTTCGTTGTGCTCAGACGAATAAATAACTTAAATGTCATCGGAGCCGGGGATTTTCACGTTTGGGGTCAGACCGAACATTCCATTTATCGTTGCCATAACGGTTTCCTTTTTTTATTTTTATTTTCTACAGTCAACAACAACAATTTGCTTTTGGAAATATAAATCTGTATTTTATTCATCTGCCTCGCGGTATTACGGCAAGATTTATTATGATCGATGCGGTAACATGCGGAAGGGAAGACCAACTTTTCTTCGTCCTCTCCCATTCACTTCAAAGGAGGTTGCACCGTCGGAAAACCTCCTGTCGAATTTTCCGCGTCCGAGGATTGGGATCGGCGGCGATATTTTCCTCAGTTGTCGCCGGCGCGAAATAGTTAAGTGCACACTTACGGCCAATTAGATCTAATTATTGCATCGTCCGAATGTCGAAACCGGTCCTTTGCTCGGATAATTGATCTGGGAGTAATTTAACGTCAATTAAGGAGATTCGGAAGCGTTTTCCGAAGCGGAAATCGCGAACCGCCGAGAGACCTTTTCGCGCACTGAAACCCCCGAATGGCGAAACCCATTCGAATGGGCGGAACTTCGAATAAAAGCGTCGATTTTCGTTACGATCCGAAAAATTATTTTTCATTGCAACATCCGTGAACCTCTTTCAGTAATGTCACATCCATACTTGGACGAAATGTTGGGCTAATGCCGAATTGCCACACCACACCCGAACGGCGGTTTCCTTTCATTCCGAAGGCTTCGTCTTGGAAAGGAGCCCGAACGAGTTGGGCGTGCGTTTGGCTCCGGAAAATCGCTCCGAAGCCGTTCGGCAGCGCGGGGGCCGCAACGTTCCCGCAGCGAGAGTCGAAAGCTTCTTTTGCCCGTTAATCCTTGTGCTTCGGACTTAGAACGCGTTTTCCTTTATCGCATTTTCGACGATTATATAATTCGACGCCATTATCTCTCTCTTCGGCTCCATGTTTTGTCGTTCACGTGATGCGCGAGAAAGGCGGCCCTAAAAACTGCGCCTCGGACCGGTTTCGTTTTTTGCTTTTTTCCGGTCAAGTTTGAAGGAGAGCCCCCTCGCACGGTGCTGTCGGACGCTCGACTTCCGAAGTCGAACTCCGCGAAGCCGATCAATTTCACCCTCTTCATTGAAATTATTATCATTGTCATGTTTGACTCACTGCGAGTGGGAAAGCGTCCGCTGACCTAGCCCAACCAGTTTTTCTCCGCGGATTTAACTGCTTCAGGTTCGTTCGGACGCCGAACGGGAAAATTTCAGCATTGTGATACCGAAGTTGAGCAATGTTCGTTCTTATGTCGTGAGCAATGATGTAAAATCCATTTCATCCTTTAACTTATTTTAATTTAAATATCGATTCGCTTGGACATCCATTCGCGAGGATAATTCAGCAACCATCGCACGTGGCTTTTTTCTTCAATTTACTTATTTTGCAGTTAATTTCTGCAGTCCCTTAGAAAGCTCCCATATTTCCATTAAGACGATAGGGAAAAATTAAAATTCATTTCCAGGATGTTATCACCTTTTTCCAGCATCGGCGGGATGATTTTATAGGAACGTATTAACACCGGATTTTAGATGAGAGAAAAGCGTATAAATAACAAATTTACCTATTATATACGAACGTTTACGAAATTTGCAACCCATTACTCGTAAATACGAATGATGAGTTAAAGAAATTAGGTAAAGGGCTCGGCATGCTCTGGATTACGTCGATGCTTTCCTTTGTACGAAATATAATAAAATATTAATTCCGATTTGTATTGAAAATTATTCAATGCCAAACGGAAAGTTTACAAAGGTCGCAGATTTATCCCTAAACATCGTTGGAAACCTAATTACAAAGGCCAAATAGATTGGCATCCGATCGAAGATTTTCCCTTGTTATGATATAAGTAGCTATCTCAGATTATTTGAATCAAGGCAAAATATCGATTTATATTTATTATGTATATCCTTTTTTTTTTTTAAACTTTTATGCCTCCGATGAGTCAAGCGCTTTCCCTTGCCCCGCCAATAAATCACGGGCGACACATTCGGGAGATACACCATATTATAATAACAAATTCGTACGGAATCAACCGAAAATATTGACATTGTAGTTATAAATATCGAATTATGACGCATGATGATCAAAGGTAAAAAAATACGGGCATGAAGGTGATAATGCATTGCTAATGCCGCATTTATTCCCAGATATGAATGACTTGTGATTTCGTGCGGGGCTCCGATGAAAGGGTTTTCGCGCGGGATATTCGGAAAGGGTGATCGTAGGAGTGCTTCCGGAAGTGGAAGCTTCAGGAAGTCCATCGGCATCGCTCTTCGATGGCTCACGAGACACCCGTCCGTAGGCCTTTCGAGCACATTTTTACGCTTCTTTATTCGAATCGCACAAAAGCGCGGCGGATCGTGCGCCCCTTATCTTATCTGGCCTCCGTTCGAGCTGCTCCAAACGATAACGGAACAATAAATAGATAAACGGCGTTAGTCACCACTCGCCCGTTGATTAAGCTCGAAAATGCCTGGCGAGCGGAGGAACGCGAATAAGGCCCAGATAAAGGAGCTAGCCGAATGATTTTTCAGGTGCTAACCGCTTTCGGCGTTGGATGACCGCGGTTCTGGCTTAAAACTGGCACCGCGCGCGAACAGATAATTTATCTGCAGGCCCCCTTTTCCAGTCGGTGTCGCATCGGATCGTGGATTTCCGTCCCCGCCGTCCACCGCGGATTTCTCTAGGCGACGACCGAAGACAAACTCGGTTCTCGAGATCGATCGATCAATCAGTCAATCATTCCGATTTAGAGGAATGGTAACGAGGTCTTTAGCATTATAAAAATCAAACGTTTTGCCTGTCAATGCGATCTGCGGGAACATGTGCCGCGACGATCCCGTGGCACGCGGTCTCGTTTTACGCGACCCTTGACTCTTCTTTGCATGCCCAAGATTATAATTGTAAAATAATCCCGTTTTTCCCCCTTTTCAGATGTCTGTTATGCCGGGTATACAATAATGGTAGCCGAATTTGCGGTACGAGAAGTATGTTCGCCCATGAACGGCGAGACGACTTGCATCACAATGCCGAGCAGCGAAGGACACAGTAACAGTAGCGTCGACAGCCACTATTCGAGAGACGACTTCGGACACGGCGATCACAGAGTTTCGCCGTCGAACAATGCGGAATCGTATCCTCCTCAATGCGAAGTGTCGAACGGAATCAAAAGAAAGGACTTCTTCTCCCAGAGGAAACAGAGAGAGTTCATACCGGACAACAAAAAAGATGACAGCTATTGGGACAGGAGGAGGCGGAACAACGAAGCAGCAAAGCGATCCCGGGAGAAAAGACGGTTCAATGATATGATACTCGAAACGAGGGTCGTGGAACTATCGAAGGAGAACCACCTCCTGAAAGCTCAGCTGGCAGCCATTAAAGAAAAATTTGGTATAAGTGGGGACAGTATAATTAGTGTGGAACAAGTCATGGCGGCCTTCCCGAGTAACGAACAAGTGATCAGCCAGACGAAGCGGGTCAAGCTGGTGGGATCGTCGCCGATCTACCCGCCCGCACAAAGCTCGAACGGGTCGTCGCTGATGCGCGCCACCCCGTCGAACCATCCTCTGCATCTCTTTCCCATACAGCAATCTCCGGTCGTTAACGAGAGCAATTACCAGCCGACCGAACCGGAGACGTACCCGCAGCCGTACACGTATCCCCTTCCGTCGCTGCTCCAGCCGCAGTTGGACGTCGCCAACAACAGTGTCTTGAACTTGAGCTGTGATCGTTCGCACAGTCAACCGTCCCCGCCGCCGTGCCCGTGTCCCTGCGATAACGGCTGCGAAAGCGGAGACGAAAATTCCCAGCCGCTTCCGTTGACTCTCACAAATCCGGCACCCGGTCCGAGCAACAGCCTTCCGCACAAGCTGAGACACAAATCCCGCCTCGGGGATAAGGACGTCGCCTCAGCGCTGCTCTCGCTGCAGACTATCAAGCAGGAACCTCTGTCGGGTCCTCTGTCGAGTCCGCCCTGGGACGGGGAAGGCAGCAGCGACGAAAGAGATTCAGGAATATCCCTCGGATCGGAGTGGGCGAACCACCAGGAGCCACCGCCGACGTCGCCGGATCGCGAACCGGAAACGGATAGTCCCGGAAGTGGAGATGACAGGATGAAGACGGAACTTGCTCGCCTAGCTTCGGAAGTGGCGAATCTCAAGAGCTTCCTCTCGATCAAAAAGCCCCTCACTGGATCGCCACCGCTGTCGATGGCGGTGCTTCTTGCTCCTCCCTGCACCCCTCATCCTCATTCCCCGCAGTAGACTACATATTTAGTATTATGATCAACATGTGAATCTCGTATAAATTGTGATTGGTGCTTGACACTCGGTGGAATTTTTCCTTGCAAACTGAAAATTTGTGATCGTTAATGAGGGTGACTACAAGAACAGAAAAAAAAACATTTTTTTAAATAAGAAATGTATTTATTTATTTATTTTTATTTAATTTAGCTTTTAATTTATATAAGATAAATCAGAATGTTAAAGATCTGTATTTGTGCGTGTTAGGGAGAGGTCACCCTGAAATTAACACTTTTTTGATATTGTAAAACTGATTCGCAAACTGCAATACATCTATTCTGACAGACATTACAAGGCGAGCAATTGTAGAGGGAGAAGGTTCGACGGCGAAAAAGTACCTCCGGGGGATGAATTTCTTTTTTAGTGATAAGTTGTAGTTCCTACTCTGCGAGAGACTCTTTTGGGTATCATACTGAAACGAAGAATTATGAAAGTTGCTGTAGATCGAGGTGCGGTGGGCCCATCGGGTTACGCGGCCAATTTTCGTCCGGATGACCCCGTACAGAATTCGAGGCTCCGGACTTTATTTGAGCATTTCCCGGGTTATTTGCGAATTTCCCCATTTAAATTTCAAATCCGGGAAAATATTCATCTAAATGATGAAAATCCGCTTCCTGTTTTTCACTACATCGTCTTGAAAAGTTTAAATTTCAACGTTACACGTTTAGAGCAATTGCTGTTCAAGGTGCTAATGCAGCTGAAAACGGCGATGGGTGATATATTTTTTTGCATAGGCAGCAAATCGATTTCGAATAATTTGCATTTTTTTTATTATTTTTCAATAAGTTTCTTTTTAACCGCTGATATTCATTTTTACGTTCTGAACATTGAGATTTAGACATATTGCGCCGGTGTTCATAATTATTCGCTTCTGGACATAATGGGACGAAGCTGAATCATACATTTAGGTTCTGCATTTGACACATTCGTTATAGTTGCAATAAAATAATGGATCAAAAGGGACAAAAATGTACCTGTCCTATGATGGAAATGATGATTCGTTTGTATAAGTGTTCCAGTTTTAACATTTTCGGAATGGAAAAATCCTTTTCTCCCTCGAAGGTTGATTTTCCTCATGTGTCGACTCTTAGTGTTAGGCATTTTTAAATAGACTCTGGATGCATGATTTTCTGCCAGATAAAACCAAAAAGTGCCTCTTGTTAACCTTTAAAAATTATTTGGGTCGTAACGCTGATATATATATATATGTATATATAAAAGAATTAAATTACTCGGTGTTTAACAATGTTAAAAACTTATATTTATGTCTCGGGATAATGTTATAATGACACAACTGCATCGGTAAAGATGTAGAAATCAAATTTAAAACTTAATGAGAAATTACAATATCGTATGCTGCTGTAAACCTTATTTTCATGCAAAAAGAATAAGTGTGTAAGGCACACTCAGCAGTATACAAATGAAATTCATTAATGAAACAATAATGAGGGGGGGAGGGGTGAAGGGAAACGGGAAATTGTGAAAGTTCATCATTAAATTACATGCTCAATAAATGTCATCAATTTGGTATTTTTTTTTTCAATATGTAAAACCATGGAGGGCGTTAAAAATCGAATCGTAGACCTGGATTTTTGATCCTCTTTAACATTTCACGAAAAAGCAATGGTCGTGCCGAATTCATTCTGTCTATGATTCATTTTTCTTCTTCCGGTTGAAAGGGCACCGAAGTTAATTTCAGTTTAAAGCAGATTTTTTTTTCCTTTTTTTGTTCGATTCAATTTGTAATTGAAATGAAATTTTACGATGGACTAATTTCATTTCTTTTCGTTTCGTCTTATGTGGTTCGAGTCAATGACCTTCAGGAAATTTGTTACAATAACCGAATAATTTGCAGGAAAAATAGGCGCTAATTTATTTTATATTTTTCGTGATTGGATGGATGACTTTTTTTGCTTTTTTTTTGGAATTTTTTTATTACTTTAAAGAAAAATAATGTAAATATAATATTGAGTCAAATTTGTGTGATTTCAATGATAAAGTAAAACCATTATAGGAGTATGTAAGTATCATATACTGTGTGTTAAATATTTATTGTATATTGTTAATAGTCAAGATATACTATCCAAGTTGAAATAAAGTAGATAAAAGGAGTTAATTTTTTTTTTTTTTTTATGAACAAAAATTAAAAAAATATGCTTGATAAATTTAATTTAGTTGATAAGTATAAAATTTTGGGTTTTATATATTTCACTTCATTTTTTTTATCTTTAAATAAATTCCGTTTTTTGTTTTATCAATGTTGGTAACGCCTGAAATGCAAATGTAACGGTTTTTGGTGGTTTTTGAAGAAAATTATGCAAAAGGCGAAATCAAGAACTAGTGTAAATGAATTTTTCGGGTCATTGTAAATTATTTAGTTTTATTAAATTCTGTCTTTTTTTTGTTTTCGAGGAAACTAGAGTCAAAGAGATAAAAATTATTTCAAATAAATGTTGATTTTTTAAATTTTCAAAATTGTTTTCTTCATCTTGGCATGCATCCTCCTGAAATTTTTTACCCGTTATTAATTAATTTATCATTTTGAAAAGTACAATTTTTGAAATATGAACTTTTCAGGGGTTTACTTCTTGTATTGCCGCTCCCGTGACATGATTAATTCAGTATCTATGAAAATGAAGATTTTCAATGAAGGTGGCAGCATATCTCAAATCACCTGCAAATTATTAATGTGGAAAGGAAATGAAAACTATGTCGTAATTTGCCTTAAATGAAGATCACCAATAATATACTCAACAACTTTATTTGAAGTTTATTTCTATTTCCTTAGGAAAGGTACCAGAAACCTCCATTTTAAAATAGTATTTAAAACTATATCTGCATAGCTGTCAAAAAGACATAACAAGTGAGTTTTTATATTTTTGAAAAATTTTAGATGCTTTACCTATATGCTCAGAACTTTGAATTTTTTCTTATATATTTTTTTTCCAGAGTTTCCCATGTTTGGTAGCTAACATTGGATGACACAGAATTTTATCTACTCTCACGAATCGATAACATATTTTGAAGATCATTTGTAATACCTAAATTTTATCCTGTGAAACTACACTGCATATATTCAAATAGCGAAAGGGCATGAAAATTAAATATATACATTAAAGGTTTTCCTCATGATTGTCAAACCTATTTTTCCTGTCAAAACAAGAAAGAAGCTGCAATTATGAGAAAAAATTATAAACATGTACTTTTAAACCATAAACGTTCTAGGAAAATGTTAATCAGAATCTTCTTATGTCATTATATTCGTATCAACACCACATAAAATATTAAAATGTAATTGTTGCAATGTTTTTTTGCTACGAAATAATTTTTTCTTTGTAGATTTATAATATTTACTTTTGTAACGAGACATTTTAAAAACAAATACCTTATATGAATGATTTTTTTTCGTGTTAAATGTTTTTCTTTATTTAATTTTTACGCTTATTTTCTTATTTATATGCTTATCTTCAAAATATGTAGGTTAAATTGAATGTTATATATAACTAACACTCATCAGTTTCAATTATTACAAAATAGGAAAGTTGCAAAATTTAATGATTTAATCTAAATTAGTAATTCAGAGATTGTCTGCAGGAAGGCAGTGCTGATTGTTTTCGATATGATCTCAATCAAACGAAGCATCGCATATCCAAAGCCTTCATACATAATAGTCATCATACGAATAATTATGATTCAGATAGTAGCGAAAAATAAATTTTTATGATGATTCATTCATTTATTCATATATCGTGTAATTGCATGTTATGGCGAAAGAAAAATGTTCAGAGAATTGCTAATCCTGTTTCGGGATATTCACTCTGTTGTTCCTCATGCTAAATCCTTTGCGAGTTATCATTTTAAGCGTTATATGATCGAAAATTGACCTACACTTACGAAATCAAATTATGTATATATATATATATAAATGTGTGCGCGTGCATCATGTAACTCTTTATTGAAGCATATAGGTAGTTAATCAGGTGAAATCAGTTAATGCGTCATTCAGCGAAGACTCTTGTGATGCAATGTTCCGAACAAAAGAACAGGGCTACATTTAATCACATTTAATCATTTCAAGGATGAGAATTTGGTCTGACGAAGATAGCGTTGAGAAATGACCAAACATAAGAAATTCGCACTTTTTTCCTCCTTCCGACGCAATCGACTTGTTGCTTTATTCCATAGAGTATTATAATAATTGTTAAAGGAATACTACAAACATTCCATGTTTGTCCCAGATCGCTTTGTGTTACAACAATAATATTTTTCACGATGTCAAAATTAATTACTTAAAAATTTTAAGTAAGTAACATAAATCTGTTCAAGGGAGAATCCGTTTCTAGTTGTTAGATAAAGTTTAAGTGAATCGTTATAGGACTATGATTAAAAAAAGATATTATTTTTATCTAATGTTTTATGAAATTCTGCGGCCCAACCCATGTATGAGGAATTTTAATTATTTATTAATTATATGCAGATTCTTTAAGATAAATATATCGTTATGACGCCAGAATAATTTCCAATTAAGTATTTCATTGTTTAAAATCATATCAAGCGTCTCGAATATTAAAATTAAATAGCAGAAATACGATGGCGACGCCATTGCATTATTAAAACATGACATGAATCATGTTACTTATAAATGAAGAAATGTATATTTTCACGTTGAAATTTATGTTATGATTCGTTGGCTGCTTTTGAATTAGCTTTTAACGTTTTTCATAATTTTGTAGTGATAAAATTTTTTTTGAGTGAACGAAATTTTTTACTTTCAGGTTGTTTTTATTTGCTATGCAGTTTTAGTTTTACTTCTTAATATAATGATTGGATTCGCAGTGACGTTTTTACTTGTACCTGCAGTTTTAGGACAGTTTAATTTAAATTCATTTGGCCAATTTCAACATCAAAATACAGATCCTTTCAATAGTGGTAATAAGATAGGAAACAGTCAGTTTGATAATCAACTGACCCTTCATCAGCAATTCAGTTATGATAATGAAAGATTTGAGAATAATTTTCAAAATAATCCATATGCCAATACTTATAAAACAAATTTTTTGGAGGGTACTTTTAAATGTCCGCAGCATTGGGTTCAGTTTCAGCAGTCATGTTATAGATTCATAAAATCTCCAATAAGATCAAGAAATGATGCAAGAAAAAATTGTCTTGCCTATGAAAGTGATTTAGTCAGTATTAATAGTTTTGATGAGCATGGTTTTATAATATACCAATTGTTATCAAGAGATCCTCAGCGAAGAAAATGGTATACAAGCATTAGCCAGCAACAACCAAATTACTGGGTTAATGAAGGTGATGGAACTCCTCTTATAAATATGGAAAATGCATTTTTGCCTTCACAAGAAAGTAAATATGGATATGATTATGTTGTTTACAGGTAAAATTCAAATAAAGATTTTTTTTTCAATAATTTACATTTTTTTTAGACTTTCATTTTGAACCAAAACTTTCAGTTTAATTTAATTTTTATGTTTATTGAAAAGAATTAAATTTAAAATTCATCCATTTGTTCTTATTTTACAATTGTGCATTTTTTTATATTTTTAAAATAAAATCACATAATAAAATAAATAATTCATATTATTACAATTTTATAAAAATTCATCAATATATTGCAGTTATTTACCAAAGTTAGAAAGATGGGGATTTGAAATGGTCAAAGGAGATGAACAACTCCTGTATATTTGTGAAGTACCTTTGAATCGAGTACATTATCTGCCAGTGGACGATCGAACTCATCAATATGGAATTGATGTAGATGATCCTGAAAAAGTTCCACGTGGCCCCTTTTTTATAAAGCAACCACAGAATGTTGTATTTGATGTCACAAATCTGAAAATAACAAATGATGTTATGTTGAGGTTAGAAATTATTAAGTATTAAATGTATATCATAAATAATTTAATTGATTTAAAAACTTTTTAATTCTGTTATTATTTGTAATAAATATTTTATTACAGCATGTAATAATGTTAATTTAAATTTTTTGACAAACGTTTTTCAGTTGTTTGGCTGGAGGGTACCCAACTCCCACCTATGAATGGTTTAAGGAAGAATATGAAAATGATGTATTGACGGCAATTAAGATCGATCCTCTAACTGATTCTAAATATACCCTTAGTGGTGGCAATCTTCTCATTTATAAGCCAAATCAAGTAGGTTCCTTAATAAAATTTAATGTTTTTATGTAAATTGAGACTATTTGTATGAAGTCCCATTATCTTCGAAGGTCTAAATTGTAATGGTTTAGTTTTATGACCAGTATTATTTGCTGTATTTTTTTGTCAAACAAAATAGATTTTGCATTTTAAATGTTCGCTTGGGAAACCCACAATACATTTTAAATTCGACAGCATAGCAAATAAGAGATTCGCAAAAATCACTAAAGAAAATGTGGAGAACCCTTTGCAATTGTTCTCGATAATACAGTTCTAACTGTGCCAACAATTGATTCTACTAAGTGGAAATTTCGAAAGAAATTTTAAATAAAATAACAATCTTTTTTTGAAGAAAAAACATATTTGTTTATGCTTTATCTTGTCACATATAAAATAAACTTATGTCCGTTTTCAGATTGGAGACAGAGGATCATATCATTGTAAGGCTTCGAATAAATTTGGATCCATCATATCGGAAAGTGTAACTTTATCTTTTGGTTTTATAGCTGAGTTTAATTTAAAAAGATCTCCAGAGTCTGGAAATCAGAACTGGGGTAAAACAGTATATTGTGATCCCCCGCAACACTATCCAGGTAAGAACTGAATTTTTTTCGTATAATCATAAATAAAGATATTTTAAATTCATTTTATATACAGTTAGTTTCATTATTGGGTTGTACGTATAATTATTAATATGTCACGTTCTTACATTGAAATTGTAAAGTAATGCAAGTTTTTATTTCAAAATTTTAGATGTGACTTACAAGTGGACGAGAGATTATTTTCCCAACTTCGTTGAAGAAGATCGTAGAGTTTTCGTTTCCAACGATGGAGCTTTGTATTTTTCTGCATTGCAAGATATTGATAGGGGCAGTTATTCTTGCACCGCGCAAAGTAAGGTTTCTTCAATCGGTAGAACGGGACCTCTCTTCAGATTGGATGTTGTTCCGAATCGTAAGTTTTGCTTAGTAAATTAAGACAATCAATTTTGTGTAATCATTGCATCTCAAAACTTTAAATTTTCTTCTAGCCAACTATCAGCAATTAAAATTTCCGAATAATTTTCCCAAAGCATTTCCTGAGGCTCCAGTTGCTGGAAAAGATATACGACTAGAATGTGTGGCTTTTGGCTAGTAAGTATCATTATTACAGGTCCGATTGCTTAGGTAGAAATTTTAGTTATATCTTTTTAATAATAACTCAGGCTTTACAAAATGTATAGTAATGAAATTTTTTAATTTCAAGTACAAATTATTATTTTATAAATAATATTCGTGTAAAATTTTCTGTTATATACTTAAATATTTTGACGCATTATTTTTCAGTCCCGTCCCGAATTACAACTGGACCAGAAGAGGAATGCCTCTTCCTAGAAATGCTGTTACTACTAACTATAATAGAGTTTTGATATTACCTCAAGCGTCCGTTGAAGATCAAGGAGAATATGTATGCAGAGCTTTTAATGATCGCGCTGCAATTGAAAACAGCGTTTTGATTTCAATACAAGCTGAGCCGAATTTCACCATTCCTCTGACAGATAAGCATATGGATTACCAAGGAGAGCTTACATGGACATGCGAAGCTTTCGGTATACCCGATGTAAATTACACGTGGTTTAAAAACGGGGAAATTCTCCGTCCGGAATCGTTACCATTTCAAGACAGGGATCGATATCGCATTCAGGACAATGTACTTACTATTAAAAACTTAGATGCTTACAGAGATGCAGCTATGTACCAATGTAGAGCAAGCAATCAACTGAAGACGAAATATTCTTCCGCTCAACTTAGAGTTCTGGGTAACTGTAGTAATATTTTACAGAAATGTTGACTTTAGTTTAAGCTTGATTTTTTTTATAATTATAAATACCTTTTTACCATAACAGCATTTAAACCATCCTTCAAGAAACGGCCACTAGAAGCAGAAACATATGCAGGAGAAGGAGGAAATGCCACTATAATTTGTAATCCTGAAGCGGCTCCAAAGCCAAAATTTTTATGGAAAAAGGATAACAACATAATTGGGTCCGGTGGCCGCATAAGGATTTTGGAGAACGGAAATTTGATAATTAATCGCGTATCTAGAGATGATGAGGGACTCTATACTTGTAACGCTTCCAACATTTACGGTTATGACGAGAGTCGGGGGCATTTGATTGTTTTACGTAAGCTGAAATTTTTACCATGGTTATGTATTTGAGGTATATTATAATTATATGCCTATATGTATCATTATTATCATATACGTCACTTTTTATTTTAGGCAGACCGAGACTCACTGTGCCTCTGCCTCCTTCTGTTGTAACTGTAGTTAATGAAAATTTTACTTTGCATTGCGAAGTAGTCACAGACGAGCTCCTCGATACCGCTTATATTTGGACTCACAATGGTATTCGGGTCCATGATAATGAGAAAATTCTAACGCGAGTTGTAGGTTTAATTTTCACGCTTGTTTTATACCAAAGCTAAATTTTTCTATTTTGCGTTTCCAAATATTTCACTCTCTTATAGCTGTATCCTAGGTTCTATCTTTATTTGTTCATGACATATATGTACTATTGAACAGGTACCAGATGGAGGAACTTTATATATATATAATGCAACTTTCGCTGAAGGAGGAGAATATGAGTGTATAGTAAAAAGTACTATAGGTAAAATTTCAAGCAAAACCAATGTCATCATCCAAGGTCCGCCTGGGCCTCCGGGTGGTGTAGAAGTGGTGAGGATAACCATGAATTCGGCTACGATACAATGGACTGATGGAGAAGTAAATGGACGTCCTATTGTTTTCTACAAAATATCTGCAAGAACCAATTGGAATTCGACATGGGAAAATATCACCGAACGTTAGTAGTCTATTTACTTTCATTTTAATTCATTAATAATTAATTTGACTTCTTAATATGGTACAAATGACTATGCAATTCAATGATCATTTTGTTGTGTATTTTTTTATTTCTTTAGTACAATTGCTTTAAAAACATAGTTTTTTGAGGTATTACTAAATAAATTGCGTTTATTTTTCAAATCCAAAAGTTGAGGGCTGTAAGAATTATTCTTTTTCCATCGTCTTAAAAATTTCGCGTTCCTCTATAATAATTAAGTAAATTTTTTTCTGCAACTTTTTTTCTTGATTGTAATTCTTAAGTGGGACTTCATTAGAAGTTGCCTAATTTTGTTTTTTTTATACAGTTATAACAGGTCGAATAGTTGATCGATACACAGGTCGCAAGGAAGCGAGTGTGGATGATGTTTTATCCCCTTGGTCAGTATATGAATTCAGAGTTTCGGCTATAAATGATTTGGGTTACGGACCTCCATCGGCTCCTTCTCCCCAATACGCAACTCAGTCTTCAAGCCCGCATAAACCTCCTTCAAATATAGGAGGAGGAGGAGGTAAAATTGGTGATCTTACGATTTCGTGGACGGTAAGGATTTAATTTTTAACTATCGATTGTCTCCCGAAAAAATTTAATGTAAATTACATCATATTAATAAATATGTTTTCCTTCAAAGCCTTTGCCACCTCAAGATCAGAATGGACCCGGCATTTATTATAAAATATTTTGGAGACGGCATGGCACGAAAAGGGAATTCGAATTTCAGGAGCTTAAGGAATATGGGAACATCGGAGTTGCCGTCGTTCGAATTTCTAGCGAATATTACTACACTAAATACGAAGTGAAGGTTCAAGCAATTAATGATATTGGTAAAGGACCCGAAAGTCCTGTAACAATCATTTATAGCGCTGAAGATATGCCGCAAGTTGCGCCTCAGCTTGTGTCGGCGAGATCATACAATTCTACAGCTTTGAATGTTACCTGGTCACCTGTAGATGAGAGAAGGGAAATTGTTAGGGGGAAATTAATCGGTTATAGAGTGAGTGTAAAATAATATAATAATTCGTCCAATTTAATTAACATTTTTTATTCATCGATTATTTGATCATTTCCAGTTGAAATATTGGAAAGAGGATGGAATTGAAGAACAGGCAGTGTATTACTTAAACAGAAATACAAGGCCTTGGGCGTTAGTTGTCGGTCTTCAACCTGATACGTATTATCTTGTAAAAGTTATGGCTTTTAATAGTGCCGGTGAAGGTCCCGAAAGTGAAAGATATAAAGGTATGATTATTAATCTTTGATTTTTATTTGAAAACAATGAAATATTCATTACTAAAAGGAATCTTAATTATAATTTAGAATAGGGTCCAAACATTTTTGAGACCAGGGATCCGTGCATGATAGGAATTTTTTCGGTAATCCGTTTTGGTAGGGGCATTGGAAGAACTGTTTATCTGTAAAAAGTATTACGATCTTAAGTATATTCGAGGATGTTTTTGAAAACTATATTTGATTGACTAATTTTGTGAATGGACTTCCCTACGAAATGATAATGTTGTTGGGGATGCTGATTTACATATATAAATTCAGTTTTAACAATTTTTTTTGAGAATTGATACGAAAAACGATTTATGTATAAAAGAATGTCATGTCGTTTAAAATTATTTTAAATAAGTAATTCGAGAATTATAATTGTGAATAAATATCTTCAGAAAGAACATATAGGAAAGCTCCACAAAAACCACCGTCGTCCGTCCACGTTACTGGTATTAATCCGTCTACAATTAGAGTTGTCTGGCGATACGTAGCCCCCAGCGTTGACGAAGAACCTTTATTAGGATACAAGGTTTGTTTTTTAAGTTAATTCATTCTCAGAGTGGTTATTTAAATAATTACATCAGAAAGACAAATTAAAAGAAAAATAAAATTTTATTAAATCGATTAATTAATCGTATTTAATAAATAATTTTGCGAGCTACTGTCAGAAAATTCCCTCGTAATTTTAGGTCCGAGTGTGGGAAGTTGATCAAGACATGTCAACCGCAAATGATACCATAATTCTTATTGGTAACAAGCTGGAGGCTTATATCGATAATCTAAGTCCGGGAAAACAATATCATTTGAGGGTTTTGGCATTTTCCAAAGGGGGCGATGGTCGTATGTCGTCTCCCGCACATACCTTCCAAATGGGTAAGGTTTTTTCTTCACAAAAATTCACATTTTACAAATCGGATTAATTTCTCATTTAATGAATTTGTTTTAGGTCCGACACTTTCAGATAGAAATGGTGGAGCGGAGATTTCTCCCAACAAATTCATTGTTTTTGCAATGATTCTCGCCGCTTTCCTTTACAATTGGGACATCGCGTAATTTAAAAATTAAAAGCATCATAATATGTCAAGGCTTGTGTAAGATATTTTGAATAAAGCGTCTTTTTTTTATTTTTTACGGTACGGTTTTTCGTCCAAAAGCCAATGAATGTCGAGTTTTGAAAAATTGAATCATGTTCAATGTGCATTTCAAACTTTTAGAACTCCGTTAGATCATTTTTAGACCTATTAGCTATGTATAGTTCTTTAATCTATTCCGTTTACAAAAAAATATTATATAGCGATAGAGAATGAGTATTATTGCTAAAATTGTAATTTAAGTAAATGAATTAATTAAACATTTTTCAA
Organism: Ricinus marginatus; assembly: GCA_028565995.1. NCBI lineage: Eukaryota > Metazoa > Arthropoda > Insecta > Psocodea > Ricinidae > Ricinus > Ricinus marginatus. Next base: position 27,829 of record JAOWBB010012220.1, read on the forward strand.
ATTAATTTTTTAATAGTATTTTTATGTTTAATGTAAACAAAAAAAAATTTATTGTCTTTGCTTTTATAGTCGAGCAGCTTAAATGTTATTTAAACCATTTGAGATTTTTGACCAGTCGATGCTATACTTGTAGGAATTCGGCGGGAGTCTAAACGGACTCTAATATTTTTTAAAATTTACTCCTTTTTAAAAAAAATTTTTCTAGTTCTTATAGTGCTCCTATTTAAATTTTTCTTATATATGGTCATTTCGCTATAGATTATTTATTAGAACAAATACTTTTGCGAAAATATTTAATTATAAAAAAAAATTCCCGAAACATAAATATTTTTTATTAGTCCTTTTTCGTTAATGGTACCCTCCATTTTTTTCATTCACCATATAAATGGGAAAGATTGACAGTTAGCCTGCAATATTTTCTTCCCCGGAAAACTGTTTTCATTGACAAAAATCCTTATACAAGGCTTTTCATCTTACTGCTCTGCCACAATGTAAATTAGGAGGAAGCAATGAATTTGCCTGCAGTATCATTTTAATTGAAGGTCCTATCCTCACTTTGTTCATTTGTGGCCTTGGTCAATAAATTTATGCACATTAGTTTAGGAAGTATAGTCAGATGAACTTGCCGTTTGTTTTATAAAAGCGAAAAAACAATTTAAATTTTATTTATAGCTAGAATTTAATTAATTTTAAATCATTCCAGTAAACTTTTATATTAATCATGCTGCTGATGAACATAGAAGAAAGATGATAAAAGAAAATATACATAAGTATTTTTATCGGATATATTAAAACGAAATAATTGTATATTAAGATTAATAGTTTTAAATTGTTTTTTATTTTTATATAGATAGGTTTAAAAAAATGGCATTTATATTTTGAGATTGTCCGTTTAAAAAATTATCGCATACGTGCTACCTAAATTAATTAATATAAATTGCCTCTGTAATAATTATGTTTCCATTTTTACATTTGAGCGATTTCGAATCCATTTCTGAAATTTAACTGGTCTTTCTGTGTCAGGTTATCGGCTTTTGCATATCACTTTATAAATTGTTTGTTAAATGCCATATTTCAACCTTTTTTTTTTTGGCATCTTAATGCCTCAGCTTTAATCACAGACTGGCCGGGCCTTAAAATGCGATGCCAGGCCAGAAAAGAATAATTTCATTCGATCAAATTCTATCGGACATTGCTTTTTTTTTTTTATTTCTCTTAAGAGTAAATTTTATCGATTTAACTTTCGTAATAATATTCCATCATCTGCATCGATAATTGCACGAGCCAGAATCAAATTCATTTGATGTCCATTTGAAAATAGGCTATACACATGAGATCAGGTCATTTTCGGTGCTATCGAAAAAGGAAAAATATCACATAATTCCGCAAACTTCTTGTCAAAGTGCAATTTCATTTAATATTTATTAATATTACATATTAATATATGAATTAATAATTCATATTTTAATGCCATGTAAATTTTATTAAAATCCGGCCATATTTTGTCATTATTATTATTATTTTTAATTTATCGATTGTTTAATTAAGTGAATTAAGTGTCCTTAATCTTAGACTATTTTTACTTAAACGTATATGAATAGCTTTAAGTAGCGAATTTTTCATTAAGAGATTTTGAAAGAATTTTTATGAATTTTAAGATATTTTTTAAAGAGATTATAATTTATACTGCAGGTTAAAAGATTGAATATCCATAAATCATTACTGAAGTCTGCATTTAGTGCAAATGCAACATTCGACCTCCTCAATGCAGAGCTCGAAAAACTCGGGAAAACCTCTCTAGTATATTTCATATTTTTTAAAATTCAAAAATTTGACGTGGATATTCAGTTTTAAGCATCCGTCCACTTAAAAGTAGTTTTTTTATATTTTATACATATTTATATGGAGATATATATATATATATGTGTGTGTATAATTAGGTTGAGACAAAAGGAATAAGAAAGCTCCATTAATTTTTTTTTTTTTGAAACTTTTCATGTAAGAATGATCAAAGAATTTGTCGTCAGACAAATCGCGGAAGTTGAAAATTTTTCGCTTTCTCAAAGATTTAATGCTTCGCATTTATCGAAATGGTTTCCAGTTAATTCTTCGGGCATTCGCGCCTCCCAAAGATGTGCGGTTTATGTCTAAAAATGAGGTGAAAACGAAAGTTTTCTCTTTCAGGCTCGCGCTGCCCCGCTTAGGTTGCGCATAAAGTCAAGTTCAAATTTTCATTTTTCCGGTTTCTTTTTGAAAACGTTCCGAGTCAAAAGTTTCATTCTTTGATCATTTTCGGCATGCACTTAAATCAGTTTCCTTTTTGAAAAAAGAACAAAAAAATATTCTTGTACCTCAAGTTGTTCTCTGTTATGTGGAAATCAAATTATTTTTCTTTTTTTAATTTTTATTTCTTTTTCTTAAGATTTAACAATTGAATAATTTTTAAATTTCATATTTATCCGAGATATGTAATTATATATCTATTTATAAATTATAAAGAAAATAAATTGAATGAATGATAGAAAAAAAGCGGCCAGTTCAAGTTTTTGATTATCCCGGGCATTAGAGCGAAACCAGAAGATGTGGAAGAAAATTTTTTCCCCAAGAGAAGCATCGGGGAAAAATTAAATTAATTAAAATATCCAATTATTTATTTGTTTATTTTTTCTCATGTAGTTGTAAGGAGGAACGTGAGATCCCTTAAGTTGAGGTTTCCGACCCGTGGAATGCTGAGTTTGCCGGTTTTTCCGTTCGTTTAAAAAAAGAATCTTGGATGTTTCCCTTGCCCTACGGGGGTAGGCGGAAGCTTGGAAGCACCGGAGGTCACCAAAATAACGAAGAAGTAAATCTGGATGGCATGAATTTCCCATTGGTTAAAACAAACTTCTAATGCTGTAAATCAATACGCAACATGCGCATACACACACACAAACGCACACATTTTTTTCTAAATGGATTTTTTCGCATAAATCAGAGTTTGACATTGTTCTAGCATTTTTTACACGGTTGTGTTTTGTCCGGAAAAAATGCCGTCACGTTATGCCATTGAGAAGATACCAGGTTAGGAGCCGGAGCAGAAAATTACAAAATGGTGATTTGAAAAGAGCAAAAAAGGTGAATAAAACACCAAAAATGGACAAAACAAATGGTTTGTCCTTAATTGATCGGTTGACAATACCGGATCCGTCACAGCAAGGAAATAACCGGAGACCTCATCGGGTATTGGGAGCATTGGAATCAGTCAACGAAACCGGGACCGGCGACGGGGCTTCGAGTTTCCGCATAGAGAGAACGGAAAGAAAAGAGGGAGGAAACGGAACCGTCGCGAATGTCGGTTTCCGTCGCCCCGCGTCGATTGCTTCCTTCGCCGGACAGGAAGTGCCGGGGATCGCGGACCGCGTGGCAGTGGGCGAGTTCCCCCGGTGGGGAGGGGGGGGGCGCAACCCTGCAAATGGAATGCTATTGAAAAAAAGCAGAAGTCCTTCGACCAATTGTTTCCCATGAGTTGCGGTAAAATTTAAGCGGGAAATTCCTCGCGAGCGACCACCGGAACGCCGTGGCATTAACGATGAAAGCAACTCACGCATCATTTCCACGAATCGCGCAAAAAGGTTAACCGTACCGGGAGAAATGGGATGCGCGACAGCTTTCTGTGTGGGAGAAATGGCCTTTGCCGCTCGCGGCAGGATCCCTCCTCGTGCCTCTCGTCCGCGGCAAGACTTCATGGTCGGCGCATGGAGACGGCAGCAAGAGCAATCGACTTCGGATGTGAACGGCGCCGAGACGACGAAGTTCGAAATTTTGTACGAGATCTAACGTTCCCAATCCGACATTGGTTTCTCTTTCGCTGTGACCGATCCCCGAGTGCTGTCGTGACCCGATCCCGTGTCCTGCCTCGGGGATCTTTGCCGATGGAGCTGGTCACATCCAAACGCAATATGAGTCATTGGCTGGTCAGGTACAATGACACCGGAGTGCAAATACCCGTCGTTTGTCTCTCTCCCGCACGTTGCGTCTCCCCTCGCCCTCTTTCTCGCTCTCCCTTTTTCACGAAACAATATCGGGGTTTCCGGTTCCGTTTTCATAATAAGCTCTCCCTCCCTCCGTGCAAAAACGATTCAATTACCTCTGCCTTTGTTTGGAAGCGGCGGAAAATTTTTTTGGCGTTCTCGCTTCGCGAGGAAGAAAACGAAATGCGAAGAAATAGTCGGCGGAGACAGTCTTCAAAAAAGAACGATCGTTGCCTCCCTGCCACGCCATCGCGGACTTCGGAAGTACGCGGCCCGTGCTCCTCGGGAGGGAGGAAGGCTCGTTCGGAGAAGTTGACCCGAATCCTCGCTGACGGGAAGGCTGCAGCAATGTCGTTCTCTTTTTTCCCACAGACACCAAGATTGACGGTTGCGAATTAGGTTTCCGGGGACCGGTGTTCGCGATGAGTTGTTGGAGGTCGTCGAAGGCTGAAGAGTCCTTTGGGCGGGAACCCGATCGCTCTTTCAATGCCGGCGCCGGGTTCGCCACCGTTCTCCGGTTTTTCGTCTCCCTTAAAAATTCCCCACCGGCACCGGGGAAACCGAAAAGACTCGCTTCACAAATCTCCGCGAAACAAAAAAATTGCATTCGAGTCGTTTTCTCTTTTTAGGGCTTCGGTACACCCGATCGGGATCGGAAGAAAGCAAAGCCCGTCGCGGCATCGGAAAAGTTACGGTCGCATCTTTGGGAGCGAGAAAATTCAACCGTTAAAAGAACATTTTTCTCAGGCTTCCGAGAAATCACTTGCTTCTCGGAATCAAAGACGCGGGTTCTAGGAACCGATCCTCGCTTCTCAGAATCAAAGACGCGAGTTCTAGGAACCGATCCTCGCTTTACCGGAATTTTGATTTCCGAGAAATTTGCCTCGCTTCTCAGAATCAAAGATTCGAATTCCGGGAACTGACTCTTCCTTCCCAGAAAGAAAATTCAATCGAAAAGTCAGTTTCCGTAAGGTTGGGGTTAGAATTTTTCATCTTTTTTTTATGCCCGTGCAAGCAATGCGAGATTAGGTATAATGGCGTCGTATAAGTTTTCAACGCCCATAATTACGGGTTCGACTTATCGTGGCCAGTCCCGATTTTTGACAATTCCAAATTCGCTCCTTTTTTGTTTTTCATTTATGAATCGCTTCTCTGGGAACGCTTCAAATCTTTCGGCGTTCTCCCGGTTTCCCGAGGGGGAGCGAGTCCCACGGGTCATTTTGGACCAACAGGTACTGACGTCATTTAACTGGACACAATGCAAAAGAATAAATTGAAAAGTGTTCCGTGTGAGTGATCATTTCACATCCTGATGTCCGGAATGCGTGAGATGAGCTTCGAGTTCAGGTTGTGCCTTTGCCGGTGGCGCATCGCTTTGCTGTGAAAAAGTCGCGTGCTGCCCGACGGCGAATCGGGAAATTTCCGGATTTTTCCATCGTTTTTTTTTCTTTTTTCAATTCATCGCATTTCTTTTCCTCTTCATTTTCCCTGAGGTGAGTTCCCCGCTTGAAAAGGAGAAAAAATTCGCGAGGCGAAAATTAGCTAATTTTTTTTTTTTTTTGTTGCTGCCTTCAATCTTCATCTAACGGGAATAATTAAAATCGAATTAGCGGCAGCAAAAAGCGCTTTCAGGTATTTCCATTGCACTTGTTTTAAAGCTCCCCGTTTCCAATTACGGAATTATGTTAATTTTCACGTTCGGGCTAGTTTTTGCAATGCCTTCTGGCCACCCCGAAATGGGAGAGCAGCAACCCGAAGGGAATCGCAATTAAAGAGGAGTAAAAAAAAAAAAAATAAAATAAAAAAATAGAAAAAAAAGCGGGAAAGATATTTCCCAGTTTTTTTTTAAAAATACAATTCTGCGGCATCTTTCGAGTTCCAGTCAACGAAACGGGAAATTGCTCGAATTTTCCTTCTTTTCTCCTTTTTAATGCCGTCCGCCGAAGGTTTACAGCCGTTTAAGGCCGAGAACCGCGTTGAGATGTCGTCGAGGCAGATACTCTCTTCCGACCGTACTCTAAACACTCAACATTTTAAGATATATTAATTTAAAACAAGAAAAAAAAGTTTTAGATATACACACGATAACATAACGGGTTATTACAGCCAGCGAAACGTAATTTTCCTGTATTTCATTAACGGGCCCGGTTATAAGGTACTGTTTCGACTTACAAACCGATTTCGGAGACGTCGTCTCGGTGTCGTCAAACGCTTTACTCAAGTTTCGCGGCAGAAATCGGTGCTTTGCCGCTCCACAAGCTGCAAAGCTAACCTAAGTTTTCCAACCTTATAAATGACATTGCGCAGTGTGAAACCCCGATTTTTTTTCATGAACTGAGGGGGTGGCGAGACCGTGTTAGGACCAGGCGTTCGGATAAGAGATGTTTTTCAGCTTTCCGTGCACCTTTCCGCTGCGAACGTGTCCGAATGCAATGGACGGTCTTTTGGGTTGTTGCCCTTGTGCGTGCCGTTTTCGGACCGCACAGAAGGCGTTGCCCCCGACGTCCCGTTGATCCCTTTTGCGGGAGCTTCTGCCTTCCTTCTTCCGCACGGCTTTCCCGGCGAGCGCCGTCACACGGACGTAAAAATAAATTTACTCGCAGCAGTCGGGTGACAGCGCGAGCCGTGTACTTCGATGAACGATGATGTTATTAATTCTGCTTCTGGTTTTCAAATTTATATATACTTATTCGGAAATTGTATTACATTTGGGTGGTAATCGGGGCAAAACATTTAGCTTTATTGATGAATCGCTTTTTTAATGGTTTTAACTTTGCACTTTAACGAAACCCAAGAAAGCATAGAAAAAAATTGTCTCCGACAAAATGATCGTGGCGGGGACGTGTTTCTCGGGTGTTAACTTTTGAGTTTTGTTCGTGGCTCTCTCGGCTTTCGTTTTTTACTTTTGGTTTGAAACGGAAGAATAGCACGAAAAAATCATGCGAGGATGCGGCAAAGAAGCCGCGGCCACGCCGTCACTGTTGCACCCATTTGCACCGCCAACTTTTAACGCTTTCGCTGTGGGCAGTTCGTCTAACCTAACCTGGGCTTTCCATTGCGTCACCTTAGCTGAAATTTTAAAAGCGAGCCCGAACTTAAACGCGCGTTAAAAACTCAATCTTTCGATTGTAATTGACTCGTTCGGGTTGACGACGGGAGCATTCCCTGCTCCAGACTGAGGCTTCCGCTTTCGGTTTGTTTCGCAGCGTTGGTAACAATGGGATGGGAAAAAGGCCAGGCCGGCGTCTAGACGTCCATTCTCGCTTATTCTTTCCCGCAATCGGCTGACATTTCCATAAATGGTATGAAACGGGCGATAGATGGTGCCCCACCTTAAATCAAACGAGCATTCATCGATGGGAAATGTGCATCGGTCGATAGAATGTGGGCAGAGGCCCGCGAATCGGGTGGACGAAGACTCTGCGAGGACGTTTTGTCGTGGCACCGGACGCCCCGCGCCAGGGTAGCGACACCCTCTGATGACGCCTTCCGTTCGTTTTGGGGAAGTGTGTCTCCGTCTCGACTTCGCTCCTGAGCATGGAAAATTTTCCTCAGCGGCCTTCCGACCGTTTCTGAGCTAACCTCGTTGGCGGTTATAAAAATTTAAACTTTTTTTATTTTTCGCAAAACGTCCACGTACGTGGCCACCGAAATGCGATAGATGTCGCAGAAATGAGCATGGCCTTTTTTTTTTTTTTTAACGAAACATTTTCGTCCGCTCTTTTAAACTGATTGTGTGAGCATTGTCGAAATTTTGCGACATTTGCTTTTCGAATCCTAAAGTGTTACAAAAGTTATGATGCAACGCCTCGTTTTACCTGTTTCGGATCTTGGTTCGCCTTGTATACGGGGCGAAACTTTGATCTTCATCCCTTTTCGGAAAATACACGGGAACTGTCCGCTCTTTGGAATCGGAAATTATCCGCAGATTCGATTATCCGTACAGATAAAATGAGCCGGCGCAGGAACTGGGGGGCCGACACCGTGGGCGATATTTATCAGGGGCTCCGCCGGAAGGAAATAATGTTTCCATCATAAATTTAATGCTTTTTTACACTCTGAACGATTGACTTAAATCGGAGCCCATTAAACATTTAAATGCGAAATGTGTTCTTAGTTAACTTTTTCCAGCCCCACGTATGTTGCTTCGGTAATGGAAGACCCCACGGGATCCGACTTTCCTCACTTCGGCGAGCGATAAAAATTTCCGAAGCTCGTTTGTTGAATTTTAATTTCGAATAACGGAAAATGTCCTCCGGGTAAGATTCAAGACTTTTGGGGCCACTACCAGAAGCGGACCGCGGACAGCCGGAGCAGACAACCTTACCGTACCTGCGGGTTTGACCGTGCGCCATGCCTGCCGTGTGCCCCGGAGCAGTGTTTATAACCCGGCTCCCTTATTATTGTAGCGAATTTCAATTTATGAGAATCTCACGCTGTCTTTTGCCACGTTCCCAGATAAATCATCCGCTTGTGTGCAGTCCGATTTTAACCGTTTGAAATTCTCCGCGGGATGACTGCTAGCGTGCTGCCACTTGCGGAACCGAATTTGCCGAGACCGAGGAAGAGGTGAGACAAGAGCAGTGGCTGGATTGAGTTGTCATGCAATAAGTTCGCTTTGTGTTTTCCGCCGCAGGAAAAGCGATCGAGCCTGTGCGTGGGTCGGAGCGGAGGAGGGTTATCTTCGCGTTGGGATAACATGACTGACTGATCCGGCAGCGAGACAGAAGACGCAAAATGAGAATGAAACACTTCCTGCCAACAATGGTACAAGCAATTACCGTTCTCACAGTGCTGAAGATGCTAACGAACGGTGAGTAAGACAAAAAGCGCGGAATGAGGTTGCTGTGGATGCAGGAGCCCGCTGACGGTTCTCGCTCGGCTCGGCCTGCGCTCGATCGGGTTTTTCGGAAACAAGTCCGACGAAATTCGATTGGGAAGGAAATTCCGGTCTCGATTTCCGGCAGCGACGAAACTCTGCGAGAACGAGTGAAGAAAAGCCATGCTGCAGAATCGGGATCGTGAAATTCGAAAGGGTGCACAAAATGATTTTAAGATGGAAAAAATGAGTTGGCACTGCCAGAACCGGATCCGGATTCCTTTCCAACATATATCATGGCATAAGTTGAGCTTCACTTCTTCCTAGGTGGTTCATTACCAGTGATGAATAATGATGCGAGGATCCTCCGCATATGACTCAATTATCAAAACCAGAAGTTTCGCTTCGGGTAATTCATTCATCATCTGATGGTTATGAAGCGATTTATATTTGATGAACGGTTCGCGTCAATGTTATATATTGAGCCCAAAAATTAACATAAATATCGAATTTTTTAAAATTATTTATCTAACAAGAGTTAACACTTCACTTCGTGGGTTCCAATCTTCGAAGATAGGAATGGATTTTGGCGTCCGCGTCGGCGACGGTATCTCTAAGGGGAAACGTGCGTAATTAATATCTAAAACGCAGAATAAAAGAGGCAGTGAAGCGGGGACCCCCTGTCCACAGCAAACCTTCGAAGTATGAAGCGTGTAGAATCGCAATCACTGCAGCGTAACCCACGCGAAGTCCTCCCTGTTTACGATCCGTCGTTCCGTTCGCAGCGCAAACTACATGCAATGCCGGACTGGGCAGGGTGGTGTACGAGCGCATCCCGGACCACCAGTTGCAGGGATTCGACGACGACATAGTGAGAGACACACTTCCGCCGTTTCGAATGTTGGAGAAGTGTCAGGATCTCTGCCTGAGGGACAGAACGGCAGTGAACAACCTCGTAAGAACGTGCACGTCGTTCAATTTCCAACCCGGAGTGAGGATAGCCTCCTTCGGAGGGACGCCGGACTACGAGGAATCCGTTTGTTACCTTACGAGAGAACAGGCGCATCCGGAAGGCATCGGCAACTTGGTTCTGGTGCCGAACAGCGTCCACTTCACGGAGGTCTGCCTCTCCTGTGAGTACGCCCGAAACGATTGTCCGTGATTTTTTCCCAGACGGACGACCGCCGCTTGACGATCTCGTTTTCCGACAGCGAACCGAATCGAGAGGGAATGCCCGAACCGCCGGTACGTCTTCGAAAGGCACCCGAGGAAGAAGTTGAAGCTTCTCGCTTCGGACCATAAGGAAATTCAAACTGCGAACAGAACGGAATGCGAGGATAGGTGCCTGAACGAATTTTCCTTCGTCTGCCGTTCCGTAACCTACAACTCCATGGAGAGAACTTGCTCCATGAGTCGATTCACGAGACGGTCCCATCCGGAACTTCTGCAGGATGATCCCAATGCCGATTATTTGGAGAATACCTGCCTTAGCCGTAAGTTATCACTCTCGAGCTTTTCCAGCGACCTAACAACCGGCACTCACCTATTGAATTGACTTCCAGCTGAAAGACGATGCGACGGACTGGCCGTTTTCGTAAAAGAGGAGAATAAGAGGTTGGGCGGACCTTTCGAGGTGGATATGTATGTGAATATATCCCTGGAAGAATGTCAGAATTTATGTTTGAGAGCTGAGAAGTGAGTACACTCGCGATAGCAACCGTCAAACTCGAAGGCAGATATCTGACGTGAGCCGACGGGAATATTTTCAGGTACTTCTGCAGATCGATCGAGTACGACGAAAGAAGACGTGAATGCGTCGTGTCAGAAGAAGATTCCATCTCGCAGAAGGACGATCTTCGAACTAGTAGTTCACCCACACGCCACCTATTCGATCTGGTCTGTCTAGACAATCGTGAGTACTCCAAAGACCTTTTAATTTACGCGAGATAATTCTCTCTGGTACCGTAAAGTGTCGCGAATCGTTTAGCCAGGGGAGAGTTTTCCGACAATTCTCTGACGTCGCACCTTTTCGCCGACGGACGCCGACCGGATACTGCCTTTCAAAGGTTCAGAAACTCCAGGCTCGGTGGAGAGTTCCATTCGGAAATTACCAGCAGGACCCTCAGCGAATGCCTGGACGAGTGCCTGAGACAAACCAGCTTTCAGTGCCGCTCTGCGGTGTACAGCGATCGGCTGAGAGTGTGCAGGCTGAGCCGGTTCAATCAACGCGATGGACACCGAATCATCTACGACGCCGATTTTGATTACTATGAAAATCTTATGTGTGAGTAGTGCTCTGGAGATTCACTGCATCGGTCATCCCTGAGGTATTCTCCATTGCGCGTTTAAATTTTCAGCCTTCGATGGTGAAGGGTTTGGACCCGGTGGTTTCAGACCGGAACCCTTAGGACAAGATACGAGTTATCACGGTCGTCCCCATTATATGGGCGGCGGTTACGCCGGAGGCAGCTACAGCGGGGGCGGTTACCACGGTTATGGAGGCGGGTATCCTCCGCCAAGTTCGTATCCCGGACCGGGTGGTTACGCGTACGGAGGACATCACAGCTTCTATCACGGCTACGGCGGCGGCGGAGGAGGAGGAGGAAGTTACCCCGGAGGATACCCTGGAGGATATCCTGGAGGAGGAAGCACGTATGTCAGTTACATATCTCCCTTTCGATAATTTATAAAATCGTAATATAACTCAGGTTTTTCCTCAGTAGATACGGTGGAGGAACCATCTACGGAGGAGGAGACAGATATGCCGGTGGTTCGGGCTACGTTGGAGGTGGAAGTTACGGCGGCGGCGGCGGTTTCGGCGGAGGCAGCAGCTTCGGTGGGAGCGGAGGCAGCGGTTTCGGTGGTAGCGGAAGTTACGGCGGAGGGGGTAGTTACAGCGGTGGTTCCTTTGGGGGTGGAACCAACTTCGGCGGGGTGTACGGATTGGGTAGCTCTTTGCATCACGGATACGGTGGCGGAGGTTTGTATTTTATTTTCTGGGCTGTTTTTTTACGAAAGTTTTGACTCGTTCACCGATTTTCTGTTCTTCCACAGGCTATCCAGTAGGTGGCTATCCTCAGAGCGGCGGATATCCCGTTCCGCCAAATGGTTTCCCGGGAGGCTATCCGGGCAGCGGTGCTTTTCCAAGCGGCGGAGGTAACTACCCGGGAGGCGGAGGATTCGTTGGCGGAGGTGCGTCTGGCGGGACCGCCGGAGGTGGATCCTACGGCAGCGGAAGCGGGTTCTCGGGAGGAAGTGGTTTCGGCGGCGGGGGCGGCTACGGCGGCGGAGCCGGCGCCTTTGCCGGATCAGGTAGTATTGGTGGAGGCTTCGGTTTCGGGGTGGGAGGAGGCTCCGTCGAAGGGTTTTACGGTAACAAGTTCATGCCGCGATGTGACGATGGAGACAGTTTTAGGCAGGTCGGGGTGCGGCTAAGAATGAGGAGACCTTTCCTCAAAAGGCTTATGTCGACGCCATCGGTTTCCATATGCGAAAGGGAGTGCGCTGATGCCAGGGATTTCATATGCAGATCATTCAATTACAGGTTAGGGGTTGGTTTTCGAATACTCAAAAAGAAAAACCGGTAAAGAGAAAAAGAAAACGGTTTCATTTTAAGGTGGCCTTTTCAACGTATGCTTTCAGGTCGCACAATCCACAGTTCGGACCTAATGGCCCGGATAATTGCGAATTAAGCGACAAAGATTCACGTGAATTGGATATTAGTAGCTCGGCTTACTTTGAAACTAGCGGAGAGTACGATTATTTTGAGAGGTCTCCCAGTAGGCAACGGCAAGGGGATTGTCTGGAAGGTATGAAATCAAGATTTGGCTGCGGTTAGGTTAAATATAAGCCGCTCCGACGACCAATAAAACTGTCTCCTTTTGCTGGCATTTCCCAAACGCCTGTAAGGGAAAATAGGCAGACATTATCTTCAGATCGCTTAGATAACCCAAGTACTTCAAAGTTCGAGAATGGCATTCGTTATTCTGTTGTAACTTTTCAACAAGATTTCCCTCGACATTTTCCCCGCGTTTTTTTCTTTTTTTTTTTGACTCATGCGGACTGGGTTGAACTCTTAGAGATTTGTCGTTTTGTAGTGAGCCAGCAGTGCAGCGAGGATGGCATGGAATTCGCCCTTCGAACGCCGGAAGGGTTCTTCGGCCGAATTTACACTTATGGCTACTACGATCGATGCTTCTTCAGGGGAAACGGAGGAACCATCAACGTTTTGAGAATCAGCGGCGCTCAAGGGTATCCCGAATGCGGAACCGAAAGATACGGGGACACAATGACAAACATCGTCGTCGTCCAGTTCTCCGATTACGTTCAGACAGGGCGAGACAAAAGGTACAACCTGACGTGCCTGTTCAGGGGTCCAGGCGAGGCCGTGGTTACGTCGGGATACATAGGAGCCGGGTACGTGACGAAGTTTTTGGTTGTCGCCTTTCGGAGCGGAGCCTTCTGCTGAACGATGAAAATGCTTTTGCAGCTCCGGCAGTCCGATTCCAATCGAATATCTTCCGGCGGAGAACTCGCTCAGTTCGAGAGTTCGCCTCATGATATTGTATCAGAATCGACCGACGACAACCATCGCCGTGGGTGATCCGCTGACGTTCAGGCTGGAAGCTCAAGACAGTCATAATTATGCGACGGACATATTCGCCACGAACGTCATCGCCCGAGATCCATATTCCGGACGGTCGGTGCAACTTATTGACAGATACGGGTGAGTCGAGGGTGTCTTGCCGGCGAGTGCACCCGTCACCCGACGGCAGGACTGGTTTCACCTATTTCCCTTGCAGGTGTCCCGTCGACAATTACGTCTTCCCGAGTTTGGACAGGTCAAGGGACGGAGACGGGTTGGAAGCTCGGTTCAACGCGTTCAAAATACCGGAATCAAATTTCTTGGTGTTCGAAGCAACGGTTCGCACTTGCAGGGAAGGCTGCCAGCCCGCGTATTGCACGGGTCAGGCGGGCAGAAGCGAGCCTTCTTTCGGAAGGCGACGACGCAGCATTAACGAAACAGCGGACGACGCGGACGGACCCCCCACGAACGAGTCACGTCCGCCGCTTGTGGAGAAACCATCCGCGGTCGGTAAGAGCGCACACGAAAGCGGAGATAAAGGGATGTCCTCGACGACGATTCAGGTACCGATAGAACAGATCGTTAAGTCGAAGTCCCAGAAACCGGAAGCAGTGAAAACGACGGAGACCGCCAGGACGAAGAACGAGAAGGAAGGACCGGACGAAGAGGAGTTCGTCAGGGAAATGATTAAGGTTAGGTTAATGGCGGACATTGCTTTGATTGCAACGATTTACGGGCGGTTTTTTCTTTCCCGGTAGAAGCCTCGTAATCGAAATCTTCCAATCCTGGCAGGTAGCCGCTTCCGAAAACGAAAACAATTTTTAAAGTAATATTTATGGGAGGTACAACCATAGGGGGATTTTCAATTTTGTACCGTAACATTTGAAAATACCTTCCAGGTACTAGATTCCCGGTACGATATTAGCAACGAAGAAGCCGGCCACTTCATGGCTTCCAGAACGGAGACCGTCTGCATGGCAAGCGGAGAATATTACGGTCTCGTGGCGGCTGTCATCGTTATCCTCTGCGCACTTCTAGCGTTTGCCGTTCTCTCTGGAATGATATATCGGTGAGGAACACTCCCTTCCGTAAGAGAAGAGCGCCGTCACACGTTGGAGCCGTTGGTCTCTTTTCGCTCTTGAATAAATAAAAGCGCGGTTAAATTTGCAGGAAGTACTGGACCGTCGGAATGAAGAACGCGGATGCGAACGGCGGAAGCCACAGAGGGACAACTCTGGAGCGCAGCCCGTTTTCCTTTCTGACGTCCGCCTCGCAAAATCTGAGAAGTCGCAAGGAAATCGATCCGTCGTCCGACTTCATTGCCGACTGCGACAGGAGGGGATTCTCCGCGACCCACGGACCGAGCGCCAAACTCTCCTACAACCTGTTCGGCTCGAGATGCAGCATCGAATCGGATTCGGAGTTCCGCAAGGGATGGAACGACTCCAACTTCAGCATATCGAAAACCCTGAAGAGCGGCACGCTCGGAAAGACCGCCGGATCCATCAGCAGAAAAATGTTCGAGAGCCTCTTCTCGCGGGACAGCTTGCGGAGGGCGGAGAATCCGCTGAACTGCGAGGACAACTTCATAATGGCAAAGTCAGCGGGCAAATTCCACGATCCGAGCGAGCCCATTTACACGGATCCCTCGCTGTTCGACCTGGAGAGATCCAGGAGCCTGCGGAGCATAGACGTGTCCACGTCGCAGGGGCAGCAGCAAAGCGATCGAATGGCTGGCGACGTCTGAGCGGGGGGGTTTGGAGAGGGGCGGGGTGGGTGGGCGGGAAAAGAAAACAAACAAAAAGAACTCGATCGAAATAAGCCTCCTGGATTAACTTGATTTTTTGACAAGTTGAAATTTCACGCGCGAAAACCTCTTTTTTCCAGTCGAGATTAGAAGTTTCCGGCCGGAAAACTTCAGACAATCGCTGCTGGGCACATTTTCCCGCTGGATGACGGGAAAGCCACTGTCCGCGGCCGTCGGAACGGAGGAGAGAAACCAAAAAAACAGAGCTTCGGTTTTCTTCGCGATCGAAATTGGCCACCTGCGGTGTTTCTCCTTGTGCACAGCCTTCCCCGAAGCGAAATTCTCTCTTGCTACAAAATATTTCGATTGTTCTGAAAAGCGTCCTTGTGAAAAAAAAAAAAAGAAAAATCTTTACACGTCCTTTACAATGTCGTCTGGATCTAAAAATATAAATTTTCTTATTAGCAAGGTCGGTTTTTTAGGATTCCGTTAGTAGGGGGAAGGAGGCGGGGCGACATATTGAAAAGGGCGTAAGTCACGGACTCTCGTTAAATTTAAGTAGGATCGATCGGCGGAAAAAAAAAGGAAAAAAGAAAAATCGAAGACCGTATGAAAAATCGACGGCGAAAAAAAAGCAATTTTTCGCAAGGGGATTCGCTCGCAGTTGGCAGCGCCGGTTGTTGCTCTCCCGCTCAACAGCGACGGTTGTGCCTTCCACATTTTTACATCGAGCAACTGTTTATTTGGCTTTTTTTTTCTTTTTTAAATCGCCGGTGGAAAGTAATTTCGGGCTCTTCCAATCCGTTGATTAAAATGAATAATATTTACATGGCCCGTTAGCATTTATCCCATTGCGGCATCACGGATTTTCAAGCGGATACAGAAGGCTTATTTTGCGGATTTCGAACCAACCTTTTCTTTCAGGTTTCCACTGCCTTTTTTTTTTTTTTGATTTTTTTCCAGTTTTTAAATTTAATACCAGTTAGTTTTTGTAGTATATTAGTGGTTAGAATACTGTTTTTTTATATCAAATGAAAAATTTTGGGGCTAATCCCTTTTCGGAAGTTCAATTTTTTTAACGCTACGTAGTTTCCTGTGCTTGCACCCGACATACGCGATTGAAATGCCTTAAGTGTAATTCCATTTACGAAAAAGAAAAAAAAAAAAAGAACTTTCTTAGTATGATTTAAAACATGCAATATTTCGGAGACGTTTCTGATATTTGGATCAATTGCCACGATGAGTTTTCGTTTTCCAGGCTGCAAGAGGATTGTTTTGATTAAGTTTTAGTATATGATGTCTTTTTTTACGTGTGATGTTTCAAAGTTATCAAAGCAATATATCAACATCCTGCATAAATATGTACATATTATTTAGGTCCATGTATATATATGTATGCATACACATTACATACCCGGATGATAAATAATGGGATTCGATGTGAATGTTGAAACTGAATATTTTCTTATTCATAGCATCTGGAAGTGAAAAAGTAATTCGGAAAATTTCATTTTGACACTTCTCACATATTGATAGGGAGAAAAAAAAAAATCATATTAAAGCATGATGCGTATTATAGCAAATATATATATATATCAATTTAGATATTTATTGTTTCACAGCAATAACTGAATCATGTGCAATAGCCATAGAAAGAAAATTATCAAGTTGAAAAAGTGTTTTTTTGTTTGAATATTTTAAGAATTAAAAATTTTTCCTTGATTTGAGTTTTGTCACATGATGTGAAGAGAAAAAATGAAAAGAAAACATATAAGAAGTTATGTATTTTAACACAGCAGTATAAGGTCTAATATGAAAATCATTCAGTGGGATTGTTAAAAAGAAAAAAGTGCATATAATTTATATTATTATATATTTGAAAAGTGTCTGTTTCAGCTGCTGCTGGTGGGTGCATGGATCTTAAATTTTGTTGGTCTTTGAATTTGATATATATAAAAAAAAAAAGAAAAAAGAATTTTTTGTATTGGCCAGTTTAAAATGTTATTTAATATTTATTATTTAGGTAAATTAAGATATTGAATTACTTTAATTTTCATGTTTTTATTCTCAAATTTCAAGTTTTTTTTTCTTTTTCTTTTTTTTTCCCCCTTGCATTTAATATTTCAATTGTCATACAATAACTTAATTTTCTGAAATACTTCACACATTTGAAAATTAACTTATATTTCACATTAATTAATTTATTTTTTCTTTTTTTTTTGTTTCTCTGTTCCCAATTTCATGCTGTTTTAAGTTTAAATCTGTTTTTTCTTGTGGTGATTAATCTTCTCCTGTACAGAAAGATTTTCTTCCTGTGATTTGTATCTTTTTTATTTTATTTTTTATGGCCTTGAAGTGTTTGACAATCATGTTTTAAGGACTTGTCTCTTAATTTAAATTCGTGTTATGAATAAATTGAAAGGTTTTTGTGACAGATTAATGGTAGCCTGAACTTGTAATTATGTTCTCTGTTTCAGTTTCTAAATATACTAATTAATTTCTTTTTTTTTTCTTCAATTTTTTTTTTTTTTTTTTTTTTTAAAGTTAATTTTATAATAATGCTCGTACCTCTCTTGAATTTCAAGTCGTGTCCCCCAACGAGCCGGAGACAGAGCATCTCACACCGACAGCAGCGAGGAGAGAAAAGGAACGTCCAGCATTGATCTGCCCCTTGGTTGTTCTCTTGAGGAGAGGCAGCTCCTTTCTTTCCTTACGACGTTTTAATTCCGGTGCGGTTTTGCCTTCCGTTTGAAAAGGGAAAGGAGGCATCTTTTGCAGTCGAAGATAAATGCAGAAGTTATAAATTTTCAGCTAATATTTACACAAGCGTGTATACGTGCATTTTTTTTTTTCTCCTCTAAATCGCTTGGTATCGATTCCACTTCGATTTGTAATTAATTTGCTTTCTTGTTTTCGGTCGTCTCGATTCGGACAGCCCGCAAGAAGCATGAGGTAACCTCCTTGCCGCCGCTTGTAAAAATTGTGGATTATTTAAGACGGCCTTCTCCTTGTGTGGAATGATCAATGTCTCTTGCAATGCTGCTGATACCTCCGACGACCGTTCTCAATGGAGAGGAAATGCTATTTTTATGTTTTAAATGCAAAATGACTCCGTTTAATTAGATTGCGGTTGCAGTGAGGAGAAAATTTAGCTTTTAATTTTGCATATATATATATATATATATATCTGCGTCCGTACGTGTACACCCATACATATGCGTGAGGTCCTTAATCCCAAGCACACGGAAAATGCAGGTTTAGCTTGGTCTGCGCTGCGCGAAGGAGAATTTCTTCCATGCTCGAAACGCATGAAAGAAAGCAACGACTTTATTAATCGAGATTCGTTTCTTATAAATCAGATCGCCGTGATAGAAAGGCTGTTTCCACGTTAAAACCGAGTCTGTTAATTATTGTGTCAGGGTCCGAGAATCTTGGCCGTAACCGTAGTTTAGAGAGAGAGGAAAAAAAAAAAAACCAATAACCGAAAATGAATGCTGCTGCCTCTTGTGCGGTCATCTTTCATCCATCAAATTGCAGGATTGTGGTTCGCGCATGGGAAAATGGATCGACGATCGGTTCGTTCGCGCTAAACGACGATAAGTTAAAAATTTCTTGCAGAATTAATATGTCGGTGTCTGCATGCGTGCGTGCGGTGCCTGCGCCAGCCGTTCGCTGCGTTATTTTTCCGTGTCCGGATCAGAAAGGCCTCCCGATTTTCGAAAAATCGTTATTTCGGATATTTTTGATCTGCGTACGAGCACGCGTCCCGCACTAGCGCGGAATACAAACGCACACACACACACACACACGCATATTTTTTTTTTTTTTTTTTTGGTTTATCTAAGCCCATAATTTCAGTTGAAATTACACGAATGAAGGTTAATAATATTTCTGTGTTGATATTTCTGGTGTCTGATTGCCAGAAACAGATTGGTAATTGATTACCGCTACGTTTTCTTTTTATTTTTAGGTTCCTGACTTTTTCGACCCGGCAGCCATAAAAAAAACGTTAAAAGTTTTCCTCGGTTTTTCGTGCCCGGGACCCGCGGTGCGCAACTCATTCAACCCACGGAATTCGTGCGCAAAACGAACGGGAACCTTAAGCGAAAACTAACGTTATTCGATCACGATCGACTGCCGAGAACGGTGAGGAATCTTTTTCCTCCCGCAGCGCAGGCCGATGGACGAAGACGGGCGAACGGGCTCCGTTTTTCCAGGGCCTGCAGGATGCGAACGTGGTACACGCAAAAGGCGCGATTGATCCGTGCAACGGACGGGGAAACGACGTGGAGGAAAACCTTAATTTTCGTTTGTTATATTCCGGTGATGACGTCATTTTTACTTTATTTTATTTTTATTTATTTATTTATTTATTTTTTTTTTTCAGTCGGGTTCAACCCGGGGAACAATTCAAGAGCATTAGAAAGCAAAATTTTGGTTCTCGGGCTGTGGAACTGGAAAAAAGTAAAAAGAAAAAAAACGGATTGGATGTAATTATATTGCGTGGGGATTTTTTTTTTTTTTTTAAATAAAAAGTATTCATTTATTTGCTCAAAATGGCAGGTTAAAATAGGACCACAAGTAACGAAGAAATGGGAGGACGTCGAATGAAGATCAGGCTGGAGCAAATGGCGAAGCGGGATCTCCTCCAGGAGATGTTTTGGATTGAGTTTTTGAAGGGGGCCCTTCGAAATCGATAATATCTCCTCAAGAAAAAGCAATTAACTTCGCCGGAGAATAATGGTAACTGCTTCGCCCCGAGAATTTTTTTTTCTTCGATTTAAAAGAACTGGATTTACTAGAAATTAAAAAAAAAAAAAAATAATAATAATAATTTTTTTTTTCTGCTTTTTTTCTTTCAGGTACGATCTGCTCTACTGCGAAAAATCGCAAGCTCCGCCCCTTCTTTCAAGGTTCCGTGGAGGAACCGACTTTCGGGCGCTGGAAAGGCAAAAGAAAAAGGAAAAACTCTGGCGTTTTTTTTTTCCGGGGGAAATTTTTGCACGGCGTCCGTTGCGATGGGGAAAAGGAAGCGACTGCGTCCGGTCGCTTCTCCCGCGGTTTGCCGCGGGAAATGAAACGATCGGAGGGGTCCTTCGTTTGCCGCGGGGCAAATTTCGCCCCGAGACGGAAATTGCATGGAAAAATCAATGGAAATCGACAAAAATATTTTTAATCCACCGCGTGTAAAACGCAAAACATTTAATTATCGAATTAATGAAGTCCGCGGAAAACACTTAACGAACTGGAATTATTTGTGGCTTTTTTTTTTTTTATTTTTATTTTCTTTTTTGCGTCTTAGCATTTTGCCAAAAATTATACGTGCCCCGGTCGCTTTGCCGTCCGGGAAATGCCCGTCCGAATGCCGCGTGTTTCTCGAATTCTTTCTGCAACCACGTCGAAGTGTCCTTGACGAAGCATACCAACTTTTTTTTTTTTTTTGTTTTATGGGAAGGAATTTTTCAAAGAACACGTATTAGGTTTAATTATTTGCATATCTTCCTTTGCTCCGGCCGCCTTGCACTCGAATTTTTCCTGCGATCCGTATCTCTGTTCGTTCGCGTCCAACTCTACTATCTTAATCTAACAGCGTTTCCACGCATTTGCCGTTCGGTTGCTTTTTCTTACTCTTCGCACGGATTTTCGGATCGAACTCTGCAAGTGCTCACAATGTTTTTCCGGCAGACAACCCAACCGAGTCATTCAGCGAGGAGTTGTCAGGCCCCGGTTAGAGTCAAAATGCTCTAACCGCCCTCGGTTAGAGCTCGTTGCCGCTTCGCGAGAATTTTTTTTCTTCCCTTTTCCTTCTTTGCGATTTCCGTCTTCGGGAGTTCCGCACGACGGCAGCGGGAAAAGTAACAAAAACTAAAAAAAAAAAAAAAAATCGCATGAATTTTAATGAAAAAAAAAATTAAGAAGTTGCGATACTGCGGCTTTAAAATTTTCCGACGGGCTTCGAATTGACGTGGCCGAAACCACGTCCATTCGAATTCCGACATTTTCGAAGGCGAATCCGGTTCGTCTTCGACCCCTTTCGCGTTATTTCAACGCAGATGAATTTTCTTTTTCCTTTTCGCGCCTCCGCCGTCGACTCTCCCGTCGGAGCTCGGGAGATTTCCCGGCAGCAAGGCTTCAGCTCGCGCTTTTGACACGGAAAAAGGGGGCAGGCAAATAAGGTGGAAAACATCCGTGGATGATTCATTACAAATCCGCAGATATCACGCAGAGATAAACCGATCCGAGGAGAGAAGAAAGGAGAGCAAGTGGATTCCGAAGATTAATAGGACAACTTCGGCCGTAGGAATACTTCGCAGGGATGTGACAAAACTTTCCGTACAAGGCGTTAATAGACGGGCTGCAACTTAATGTGGATCGGTTTAAAACGTGTCAGTTAATTATTGAAGGATGATTAACTGTAATTCTCCAGTTCCCAGGACTCGAAGCCCCGAATGATGAAATCATTCATAAGGCGAGAGCCATCGGACGGGCTCGCCCCACAATCAGATTCTACCCAAACTCGTAGTGCTTTGTCATGATCATTAACAAAACTAATGACTTATCTTAATCATTTACACACCCACAGTAGCCATTCGGCCCTCTGGCACGTATCGCGCCTTCGCCGCGCGATCGTTCCGGGGCTTTGCCTCGCGGTCCGGCTTCGGCCCGGGAAACGGCTTTCCCGTCCGCTTTGGGGTCCGGACCGGACTTTGCGGTCTCCGCGCGCGAAACTGCGGGCGGCATCGACGAATCTTGCGGCCCCGATTGTCACTTCTCCAGAAGGAAATAAATAAATTCCCGTTGGTAGAAGTCGTAAATATCCAGAGCGACGTTCATTAATAATCGTCGACTGCATCTGCGGTTTCACATAATGTAATTCGGCGTCCGTTTAAAGCAGCCGAAATGTAAATTTCCGTATCGCTTCTGAACGTTTTCAGCGCTTTGCCGGGAGAGGGACGACTCCGTCCATTTGGAGGATTCGAAGCCGGAACGCCGAGCGGCGATCGGACGACCCGCTCCCCGAAAATTCCGGATGTCCTCCGCATCAGGAAGCAGCGGCGGAATTTCCCGGAGCGGGAAAGTGGATCCGGCGGAAGCAGCCATCCGGAATCGGACTCTTTTTCCCTTCCGGCAGGGATCCCGTCTCGATTTCGACGAGTCGGCAGCCGCTGGTGGAAGCGGTCCGGAACGCGACAACTTTTCCGGTAAGACTGCTGAACCTCGGTGCGTTGCTTATTTTCCGTGCTGCGGAGGTCCTCGAGCCCCGGAGACCCTCCGGGGACCAGATTTCCCGGGCTCCGCCGACCGGACGAAAAGACTCCCGAGATTGGCACGCGGACGAAGCAATCGGCCGCCTTTTTATTTATTTATTTATTTATTTATTCATTCATTCAAACCCTGAGTCGGTTTAACGTTTCACGAAATCCGGTGCCGATGTCAAACTTTTCGGCTTTGGCGCAAGATGGGAAACGACAAGAAATCGAAAAACGATTAAAATATTCAACTCTTTATGTAATACAAAAAATTACGAAATATCCCGGGCATTTTTGTGTTTCCACTCTTGCGACAATAAATAATTGACATTTTTAGCTAAACTTGATTATGTTTTAGATCAATAATTTTATACATTACCATCGATGGGATGTCAATTTTTTTTCTCGTGTTATAAATGATATCGAGCAAAACAAGCTATTTATTATCGATTTATGTCTGTGTAATTACATAAAAATTGTACCGATGGCCGAAACTGTGAGCTGCAAATGGAAATTTCAAAGTGAAAATGACGAGGTCGGTCGGGGTTAGGACACGGGTCACCGGGAAAGTGAAAATTTTCCCTTTTCCCATTTCTTCCGCGCGTGCTCGCGGTCAGGCGTTCGACGAGGTTCGAGGCGCTTTTCCCGGAGCTCGGATTCTCGTCGTTCCTTCTCCGTGCGCTTTTTTCTTGCTCCCAAATAACGTCGAACGGATTATTCCAACGTGGAATTAGTCGAATTAAACATTCTAATCCGAAACCTTGAGGTAATATTTCAATTCATGTTTTGGGTCTCCACGCTTAAAGCGACTTGGAAGGTCACAACACGTGTAAATAACTAATAGGATGAAAAAAAGAAAAAAAGGGAGATTAATTATCTCATTTTCATAAGAGGATAATTAGAAGCAGGCAGCGAGAGAGAATGAGCGAGGGAAATCAGGCTGCACAACAAGAAACTCCAATATGGCGCCCACCTATTAAACCAGTTTCATGACATTCTCAAAACTACCAGTGCCACTCAGCACGGATGAAAATACCTGAAAAGTACCTCGAAACCAGAAATTTGATAGGGAACCATTGGAAACGCCGACGGCGCCTTCGAAGTCGAATAATTGACCAACGCTGCACAGCGCGCAGCCCGCTATCCAGCGCCCACCGCCGGAAACGGCAGCCGCAGGAAGAGTTCCCATCCTCTGGGACGACAGCGGGCCGCGATCTCGAATCGGGGTCGACACCGGTCCGGAATGCTAACAACGCAGCTCGAAGATGCCGGTCCAGCTGCTTGTGGAAAGCATTAATCACGGATTGGGTCGAAATTTATAATTAGAAATTGCGTTTCCGATGCACGGTGCGGGAGCCGCAAAAGGAAACTCATCACGCGTTTTTCCATTTTGGGGCTTCCGCCGCTCCCGCCACCGGAAACTTCTCGTGGACGTGAAAAGTGCAGTTTCTTTTCCAGAACCAGTCACTGGGCCTGCAGGCGACTTCGGTCGCAAAGCTCGTGCTGCCCATGGGGACGTCACGTTTGCTGCGGTCGAGCTTTTGTGAATTAAAACCTTTGACTCGCAAGAAGGGCCGTCGGGGGGGAAAAAGTTAAAAATGTAATGAGGGCTTTGCCGTTCACATTGCCGTCATATTCCCGCACATTGTTCGGTTCTCGATCCGAGGAGCAGCCGATTACGTCAAGATCGTGTGCGTCGGAAAACCAATTTTTTATTCTGCTACATTTGAAAGCCCCGCTGTGAAGCGTTGTGCCGTGCTCCTGGTGCATAAGTGCATAACCTAAGTACACCTTCCTTGCTTTGTGGTTGGAGGAGTGAAAAGATCGCAAAAACCGACTCCGGTTTGCTCGATTTTCGTTTACGACTTAATTTTTAGGCGAAACTCCGAGTTATCCTTTTTAATCGTTCGAAATTCGGCAGAGGTTCATCGCGCTTACGGACTGGAACGCCAGTGTGGACCGAATGTCGTCGATTCCGAAACTCTGAATAAAAAATAAATATATGTATATATATGTTGAGAAGAACTAACATCCACGAAAGTAAACTATATGGTTATTAATGTGAAATTTTTGAGGACCCGCTAATTTGGCAAATGGCAGAAGATGAGCCTCCTCCACCAAGGTGGTAATCAACAGAGCCCGGAGGAGCTGTTAAATGGATGAAGAAACCACGGATGGGAGTGTGCGAATTAATCTGGAAAGGTATTATTACCTGTCCGTTGTTTGGCAAGTTTATGAATGGTCATCCTTGCCTCCCATTCACCTATAATTTTTATTGTCGGAGCTCGAACGATTTTTGAAGAACATTTACCGACAGTTGGCAGTCGTGAAGGAGAAAAAATCACTGCGAAGCGGAGCCATCCTTCGGGAGGAGTTTCCGTGTGCCATCGTTCGGGGCACCGAAGGTTTCTTGTCAGAAAACAAAGGAGAGTGTTTAATGCTGGGCATTACGTTTATTTTTCAAGCTGGAAAAGGCCGCGTATCGGAAGTGGCGCAGGTTTTCCGCGTCTTTGCCTGCGAGCCTGAACTCACCTGCCTCGGCGCAGGAGAAAACGAGAGTGCGGCGAAGACCGGCGGAGGTCTAAGGGGCGGGTTACATTATGTGCGTGCAGAATTGGGAGCCTTGCGCCGCAGATAAGGCTGGAGAATTGCTGAGCGGTCTTAAAACGTACGACAGAGGCGACTTGACGGAATGTACCGATTCCGTCGGAAAACCGAAGCAAAATGTGTTGCTGTTTCAAGTAGCGATATTTATGCAAAATCAGAAAAGGAAGGCATTTTGCAAGGTGAACGCTAAATAAATGCTGTTATAAGCGACCGAGCTGTCAAGAAAGGTGAAAATTATGGCTAAAAATTTATTTCTCGCAGGGTTCGGTTTAATCTTTCAAAGGGATTATCCTCTATCTCCAAATGATGATTTTGAACGAAACCACCAAATAATATGGACACCAATTCGAATGATAACGCGAGCTCTTGTTGCAGTGTTAGCGAATGGGCACAGGTCTATGTGGTCGGAACACAGCTTGAGACATTTCCGTTTCACGTCTCGGATTGCTCGTATGCAGTTTCTTGTAACTTTTTGCGAAAATTACAGTGCATTTTTGTGGTTGCACAACTTCGAAGCTGCGGCAACCTTAGTTCGCGCAAAGGGGCTACCCCCAAATCGAAAAGTTGCGATATATCTTCGTGAAGATCCGCATAATTTATGGTTTCCGAGCACGATATTGAAGGAAAAAGAGAGAGAGAGAAAAAGCAAAATGGGAAGCCATTTCCAGGAGTCATTTACGGCACCGGAGGAAAAGGCGAAGACAGAATGAAAGATGAGCATGACAAAATGCTGGGGCAGGGGACGAGGAAGATGATTTTAATTTGCTAATGGATTTTCATCCCCCGAAGCTCGCCCCCTATTTAGATACACAAGGACAGATAACCGGAGATGATCGTGGCGATAGACACGAACACGTACAGAACCATAAAAACAAGCTTTATTCATTACTAAAACGCCAGACATCGACTTCGCTCACGGAATTACACTTTTTTGTGACCGCTCGCTGACTGATGGAAAATAAAAACAAATTTCTCTCTCTTTGTTGCAGAATTTTAAATGCTCAGCTTGCGAGACTTCTTTAAGGCGACACACACCCTTCCGGAACCTGTCTGGCGCTGGGGGACGCTTTAAAGTTTCGGGTGGATCGGGATTCGGCGACCCGGAAGCCACCGAGTAAGGGATGCACGGTTAAGGCACCGAAGGCGAGGAATTTCGGTGAGGGGAGACGGAAGGAAAGCAACGGAGAAGCTGTGGAATTTCCAAAATGGAAATTCAACAAGGGCCCCGAGCGGTTCCCGGCACTGAAGAAGGGCAACGCCTCGACGAACGGCAGCCCGGAACGGCTCGGAAATCGGCCGCGTTGCTGCCGGAAAATTTCGAAACCGCAAACGTTGGGCAAGTGGACAAGAGAAATTAATCATCGTGGATGGATATGTGAATTAATATGGGATTTTAAATGTATTCAACGCTATTACATTTCGACTAATGCCCGCCTGTCTAAGGTATCAGGTTCATTTCGACTTATCGCGTTTCTATGAGAAATTGTAAACGTTGAAAATCCGTGATAAACGAAAATTGATTAACATAAGCCATTTGCCGAGTCAGATTCGATTACGAGTGGATCGTTTGGAAAAGCGTGTGGTCCACGGAGGCCTCGCTCCCGCCAGCGGACGGTGAAAAAAGCGGCGTTTGCTGCCGGTCACCGAAGTCGGAATAAAAATCCTTTTTTTTGCCGCATGGATCCCAGCACAGCAACACTTCTCACTCAAAAGCCACGCAATTGGGGAAATAGGGAAGAAAATGCAGGAATCATCAGGTCGCCATGCGTTGCGAGGTCGGTTCGGATCCGATCTTGGTCTGAAGCCGAAATAGCTGTCGTGAAAGCACTTAACTTTGCCGCGCGGGCAGTACTCGAGCTTGTAACTCCGGCTGCAACCCGACCGAGCAGAAATCGGGAAAAGTTCCTCTTTGCGAGAAACCGGTCAATGGTACAACGCGGCGCTTCCATTCGCATCGCGACCGTTTGGTGCTTTGCGTTGGGAGAGTTGCCGCGGTGCAGGAATCTGCGTCCTTTTTCGCCGATCGACAGCATCGCGGATCAACGCAACGGGCACGGGGCACGGTTCGGAGGCAACGTTCCGATCGGATCCCACCCCGAGCGAGGTCAGTTCCCGGGTGGTGCCGTCTTCCCCCCGCCCGTTTCGCTTTTAGATCGCCTCCTCGGGTTTTGCCGCTCTGCGGCCGCAAGAAGCGGAAAATGCTCTCGAGATGCGGAACTTTTTAAGCCATCCTTCCGCGCTTTGCCTCGATAAGGTAACTCGTGCTGTCATCTTTGGGCAGATTCCACGCGCACGGCATCCCGTGATGGGAGACCGAAGATGACCCGATAAATTCGACTGCTATTTATCTCAATCAGAATTAATATTCTTCGATGGGTTTTCGGTCGTGGGAGCCCAATTTTTCGCTCTGGGGACCATCTTGACAAATTACACCGACAAGTTGCCGTCCAATTTTCTTCCTCTCTCAAAGTTGCCGCTCTCAGGGGAATCCATGCACCGTTTTGCGGCAAACGGCAGGTCCCGCGACTGCCTCTTAATCACTTTCGCTCGCACCCAGAATGAGTGTCCCAAGGCGCGAGTCGTGGCCAAAGGTGCGCAAAATTGCTCGGCTTTCCTTTCCTGTGATTATCTAAATCGGTAATTGCCTTCTCTTTGCAAGGTAAGACTTCAGCATTAAAATAATTCATTAAATTAATCATTCTTAGGTCTAATTTTGATGTTTGCCTTAAATTAGATCGGTTTTCAACTTCCCCGCGGCGCGACTCCGACAATCAGGCGAGAATTCCGCATGGCAGTATCAAGTTGGCATCGAGACCGCGGAGAACGTTTGAAAAAAAAGCATCGGAAATGGGATACGGTTGCTTGAAACCATTTGGAAATGTTGAAATATAAAACGTCGGCAGACTGGAATTTTTTCTTTTCTTGATTGACATTTTGGCAGACCTTATTTAGGTGAATCTTTAAATTTTACTCACGGGCGCACGATTGAGGCGGATTCCATTTAAACTGTACCAATCGGTCAGGAGTGAATGATCCGGTAACCCATTTCCGGCATCCAGACCGGCACCGGCCGTGCCGGGGTTTCCGGGTCGTCGTCTTTTTCCGCCGCCTAAGGCTCGGTGCGAGTTTTCCGGGACCTTTCTCGACGTCCGTCCTTTGATTGTTACCCGATTCATAAGCCCGCAATCCGCTGCGCTTTTGTGGCCGACCCATTTGGCGCATGGCGGAAGAAATTCTCCCGGCAGCAATCGGAGGGCGAAACCGCATTACGTGCTGCTGCCCCGTCTTCGTGCCGTCGACCGCGGAATCGAGCATGCCCGACGTTTTTCCTCTCATCCACGTTAATTATTCGTAAAAATGATTTCCCTCTTCTGCCTGCGTAATGGATTTGCACTGTGTACACGCATGTAGCCGCTCCTCCCAGACATGATAAATTAACACATTTAATGTTTCGAGAGTACAGGGCACCGGGTGAATTTTCAACGTTTTTTGATTAATTCCCGTTAGGCCTACCCTGCACGTTTGCTTGATTAACAGAGAGGTACGCGATCGTTAGAGAAGAGCCAGCGCACTTTGCACGCAAGCACTGGCGCGCAGCAGCCCAACCTGCGCCCTGCGACGTTCGTCGGGGTCTGCCGCACCGGAAGGCCCTGCGGCAGCAGAGGCCCCGGGCCCCGGGCCCAAGACCGGTGCAATGCTTCTGAAATCCGACACGTGAAGAGAAGCAGAATTCGAATCTGACTTCTTTTAATTCTCAACGTTGTTTTTTTCGCTTACTTTTCCGGGGCCGACATTTAAATCTTCTCTTACATAAAACAAATGGTATTTACTCGATTCTACCGTTATTTACGTAATTTTTTTTACCATATTCAGCGTTAAAGTTAAGGTTCAGCTCTCGGCTATAGCAGCTAAGGCAAAGCGTAAGGCTATCGCAAGTACATTATTAGCAGAATCTGGTTAAACAAGTATTAAAAAAAAATTCTTGCTTCAGTATCAGCTAAATTAGTTCTCCTTGGTATGGATATTGCAGTCAATGATACAAACATACCAACACCACTTCGTGATTGAAAATACCTTCGTTCGCAGATGGCATTTGATACCGCTCTCGGAGCCTGTCTTCGGCAGAAGGAAAATATTTATGCTAATGAGGTGCATTGTGCATTTCCCTCATCTCCACAGCTCTGAAAACCGGGTACCTAATGAACCATAAAGGATATGCGCAGATGGACGGAGCCCGATAAAAAAAAATAAAATTGGGTTTTAGTTCTTCATTAAATGGTAGATCAAGATTGTATTCGGTTCATAAAAATGGCGTTTTTTTTATTAATAACACACTCCTCTGGCAAGGATTTTGATCCTTTTCCCTCGTTTGTCCCCCAGCGGTCGACAAACCGCGGAAGAAGGATCCGTTTCCATGCACGGACCATTCGATAGCTTTTCCGGGGAGCGCACCGACCTTTGTTGAGGCCGACAACCCGTCGACGTGCACGACGCGCACGCATAACAGCGTCGAACGCCGTCAACCGCCGCATTGTTCTCGTGCGATCCAGAATCGGAGGTCCTTTCCCGTTCGGATTCGGGAAAATGCGCGTTCGCACCCCGGGTCACACCCGCTTCGGCACAGCGTCCTCTTCGTCCGCACGGTGATGGCCGAGAGCGAATCTCGAAATTTCAGTTATTCCGAAGGCCCGTTCGGGTGCGAGGCCCCCGTGCTCCGGAACGAGAGCCAAGCGGGCTCCAGTCGCGCCACCCGGAGCTGATCCGCGATTGGCGGCCATTCACCCGGGCTGCGAATTGGAATCCTTTTACCTCGATCCTGCTTTCCAGGTCGACAAAAGCCCCGTCTCCGTCGAGGGCTGAAAAGCGTCGGATTTGCTGCTGTTGCTCTTTGCGGACGGAAAAAAGCTGTCCGTTGAAGAAAGCGCATAAGATCGTTCGGAGACGAATTTGATTTTAAACGGGCAGTCAAAGGATTGAGCTCGCATCTATTGATATTACGCGTTTTGCAAATTCCGCAATTGTCATCTGCAAGCTTCTCCGGCGAATAATCATTATTATTATTGTTGTAGATGATTCCGTCGGCGCAAACTCCAGTTTTAGCTGCTTTCGAAGAAACCTGTCGCTCTCGAGATTTTCCGTTGCTCTAATCCCAACCGGTTACCCGAAGCCTGACTTGCAGCCGCTGCAGGAGATCGGATCCTCCTGAGGGAGAAAGAAAATGAAAACCCTTAAGGATGCGTCGAAACGATGGGCAAAACCCCAATAACAGGTACCCGGCCCCCCCCGGTCATCGGTTCCTTATCCGCGACATTTCCGAACTTCAAGTTTCCGGACGGCGATCGGCTCCGGGCAGGGTTGAAGCCACCCCCACCGGGAAATGAAACATCTCCGGTGTCGTCGCCGTTAAAAATGGGTGAATCGAACGGAATATTTTCCCCCGTTCCCGTTGCCGAGCTCGTTTCCCGCCCAAAATACCTGTTTTCGGAAAGAAATTCGTATTATCTATATGGAAATATAAATATAAATATATATATATATATATGTTAGGCGCCTTTGCGTGTTACTTATCGAACGATAACGGCGAAAATAATCGATGCGTTTTGCATAATTATATTACAATATTGTTATAACGTTAATTAATTGCATACTAAAATGGCGATAATTACGATATGTGATTATGCGTATGTTTATTATGCTACAAATAAAGCACGTAAACCTTTTGTATTGCATTTACGATCTTTGCTGATTAACGATTATTTGCTGCGATCACTGCGAACATGAACCTCGCACGAGCCTTCCTCGGCGCCGCTTTCAGGTCGCTCGGGTCTGCCTCCGAAATTCTTCATTTCGTGATTTGTGCGGCGGCGACGCCGAAACGCATCTCCTGCTCCGTAAAAACTTGCTGTGCTTTGTTATTATCCCGGTGGTCCGAGGTCCTCCGCCCTGCGCCCGAACCTCCGCACAGACAAGGCACGCGGCCTACCAGGAAGTGACCGGGAATTTTTTCAAATAATGCCGTTCTCGTTTTATTATAAAAAAAAAAAAAAAAAAAAAATCGTAAGCAATAACAATAAATAACAAATGCAATAAAGGTTAATGCGAAAGACCGTCGCGGGAAAAAAGAAAAAGGAAAGTGCAACGCAACCGTCATCGCTGAGGACCTCGGGAGGAATCGGACTCGAAGGTTCGTTCATCGTCGCGGGGATGCGCCGAGGTTCGACCGCGGCAAACGGAGGCCGCGATTTGCCGCGCAAACTTTTTGCCGCTCGGAAAAATCCCGGGCGCGGCGATCGCCCGATTTCCCAACTTCTCCTCCTTTGCTTTTCCCCCTTTTAATTGGGCCGCGAAAAAAACCGAATGACGAGGCAAGATAAATCACACGAAACAAAGTGGCGAAACGGCAAATTGCAAAACGCGCTTCGGGGGGATATTTCGTCAGACCGAAATTTTTCGACCGTCCGAGCGAGCGGAGCTTTCCCCCGGCAGCGGGGAGGGCTTCCGGCACACGGGCGATCTCGCCCGGGTTTTCCCCCGGGAAAATCCTTTGCGGGCGACCGCAACTCAAGTCGTCCGGAGAATTTTTTCTCCTTCTTTTTTCCTCCTTCGAACCGGGTGAGCATTGCCAAGGAAAGATTAACTTTTTACGATCCTCCTACTAGTGTTCATTAAAATCCACGGTGAGTCCATAATTAATGTCAAATGCCAAAAGCGACTGGTTAACGTTTTTAACGGTGTTGAGACTCGGCCGAGTCGGGGGAAAAAATTTATGCTCGGCCTCGCACGAAGAGGAAGAAAAAAAAATTTCCCGAATATCTTGTCGGAGAATCTGCTTTTTGCCGCCGCCGCTGCTGCTGTCGCCCGTTGCTTTTCCAAGCTTTGCCCCTCTCTTCGTGTAATTGTCGAAAAGGGACAATCCCCGGAGAGCGCGAGCAACTCTCCCGGATGGTTCGCGCGTCCCCCGTCGCTGACCCAAAATTCCAGACGTGTTTTCGCCGTTCGTCGACGGTTTTCCTTCATCCAGCCGGAAAGAGAAGAAAAAAAAAATAAAAAATGAAAAAAAAAAAAAAAGAAAAAGCAGAGTTGTTTTTCGCCGCAAAACCAGTTGCTGAGCTCGCAATGCGAAATTCGAAAAAATCAACACTCGGGCAAAAAGCACCCAGAGCAAAAATTAATATTCTTTTTAACACTAACATTATATAGATATACAATGCACATGAATATAATCTTATAACATTTACACAATCAGTTAGACCCTCATAAATATTAATATTTTCCTAATAACTAATTAATTTATAACATGATAAATGTAATTAATAATACTGGATGCATCTCTGGTTAAAGGTTATTATAATAATGAAAGATTTATGCAAAATACATTATAATAAACATATGTCGTGGGAAAATGCACAAGCGAAGGACTTTTTCCTGAAGTTTAACCGGATTGTTTGAGCCGTCCACAAAGGACGGGTGCAGGTTCCAGGGGAGAGGAAGAAGGGAAGACCGAGGCGTTCCGGGCCGAAGATTGCCGCTGCTTTCCTTCCGCGGCGGGGCGGCAGAAACCTCGAATTTCTCCTTCCCCGAAAAGCGCGGTTGCCGCCGTCGCAAATCAGCGCAATTGAAAATGCGCTTTTCGCAGGTAACTCGGACGGAACGCGTCCCGGTCCGTCGGCCTCCGGAGCGGGACGCTTTCCCGAGAGGGGGGCGATCTTTGATTTTCCCCTCGCTTACCGGGAAGGCTCGGCCGCGGGGCCCCTCCCCCGGGGGCCCGAAGGAAAAGCGCTCGCGTTTCGCAACCGCCACCTAAGCTTGTGGGCCGCGCTGAAGACATAAATTAAACCCAACCGATCGGGCCGATAAATAAAATCCGCCCCTTGATCCAGTTTTTCCTTTTCGAGCAAGATCGGAAAATTTCCATTCCCCGGGCCCGAACCTTTCGCGGGAGCCGATCTCTCGTGCGTCCGACGCTGCGAAGGGGTTTTCGCGGAGAAGAAAGGCTCGCGGCGCCCTCCGAAAGTTCCCGTCCTTCGGGGGATGCGAGCGGCAAAAAGGTTCGAGCGCGGAGAAGCGCGGCCTGACGGGGGACCGGCCATCGTCAAATCCGGCTACGCCACTGATGCGAGGAATGAAAATTACGCGTTAGACATCAGATAACCCCTTAAATCAGCATCTTACAGCCACGGTCGTGCTGATGTATATCGCGTTTGGATGGCTAATGGCCCGTCCGATGGAATCCGAGGTACGCTTTTAGACGAGAATCGCTCGGAGGACCGAGGATTTTTCGGTTCCGTCTCCCCGCCGCCACGAGGGGCTCGGAAGAGTTTTCCCCGGTCCGGGTAATTTTCGGCAGCCGGACTTCCCGACAGCTTCCTCCGCGGCATCACGCGATTTCGTCGTTGAAAAAAAAATGTCATCGACGGCTTCCACCTCGCGGAGGGCGATTCGCGAGCACCTTCGACGCTTCCCGCGGTCGAATTTGCTGAGCCGAACGCGAACGCCTGCGGAATCCCGCTCCGGCCGCGAACCTGTTACGTTGGCCGCCGCTTCCGTCTGCGCGTGGTCCGCGTTTCCGTGCCGGAGCCGCGGTCCCTTTTCCCGTTCGCTTATCCATCTCCGAGATTCGGTGTGGGAGCAGACTCCCGATTAATTAATCCTGATATGGGAACTGCAGTATAATCCATGTTTCCCCGAAGGGGGGATATATAATAAATCATGAAAAACATTGCTTCCAAGGCCGCCAACAATGGTGAAGCAACCGAAGCCGTCCTTCCTGACCCTCATATTGGTCTCTAGAAGACTGGGCCTGACTTTCTAAACGTAAATTAACCTCAAACTTTTCGCAGTTCTTCATATTTGGTCCCCGTTCGGCTCCAGGTCCACTGAGACAACTTGTTGAGAAACGAATTTCTACGGTATAGAAAAAAACGATTAAATCCAGTTCGGATTTGATAAATTTACCTAATTTTTACAGATAAACGATAGCCTTATATAAATAATTAAAGGCATTTTTTCAGGTATGAAGAAATCATTTCAGGTACAATTTAATTGTAATTTACGGTGTTTTAAGGACCGGTAGAGTCCTAAAAAAAAAAAAGGTCATTTTTTTTTTAGACAGAAACGAGATTCGAATTAAGTAAGAACACACACATACACATATAGCAAAATATAAACACATATTAGCCCCGAGATCAAATCAGTAAAAATTTTAGTTAGCGCGCAGCGCAATGGCAATTTCCTAGTGGAACGCCGGCCGCTTAGGTGAGTGCTGACACAACGGGCGAGGGAGTGTTGCAGACTCAACGAAATTCGTATTCGGCATGAGGGCGCAATCCGATTTTTGCTGATGCACTGCCGACACTTGCGCAAATCGCTAATGCTACGTTGCCCTCCGGCAGCGAACTTCCGAAGACCCGGTAGGAGCCGCAGCGGAGCTTTTCCGTGAACTCGCACCAAGGAGAAACCCGGTTGCGATCCCGGGGTTTTCGCCCCGACCGAGTCGTAGCGATGCATTCGGAAAATGAAAAGCCGTTTGAAAGCCCGAAGAAAAGAACTCTCGGGCTTTTCACAGAGACGTTTGCAAGGGCGCGAAGGGAGTGGAAAAAAAACTGATTTCGACGACGCTCGAAAGAAATTCCCGAAATGCAGAGCATTCAAGTCAAAAACATTCCGGATCTGCATTTTTGGATTGTGCTACCCCCCAAAGATTTGAAACCGGAACCCGCCGAGGCGGCAAAAAGAGTTCTGCGATCGCATGTCGGCACGGGCGAAGGCAGAGAGTTGTCCTCGGAGCGACAGACGCGGTTCGATCGGTTGCATTTCCGGAGCGGAAGCACGGGAAACCTGATTTTGCCTTCGGACGCCGCCGGTCGGAAAGGTTCGGGGCACGAGGCTGCGGGAGCGCACCGATCGCAGCCAAGACCTACCACATTGGCGATGGGCGGAGCGAAATGTAGTACTCAAACCACGATTAGCAGTTTACAATTTTTATGCATTTACATTAACATGTAAATCGCTTTCGATCAGCTCGACGTTTCTGTTTCGAGGCCATTTTCAAATTTTCCCTTTTTCCATCCCCGGATTTTTCGGTCACCGCGTTCGTTGCCTCGCCCAAGCGCAGCATCGCTTCTCGCGACCCTTCGTGGAAAATGGGGTTTCCAGCGGCGAGGTTCTGCGCTTCGGATCCCCGGTTTCATCCGGCGGATCTGGTTTGAAAATTCGAAAGGAAAAAGCGTGACGGAAGGGAAAAAGGAAAATCTTCGACGAGAACTGCTTAAAGAACTTGGAATGCTCTCGACAATGCAAAAAGCCCGCTCCGGCATCAACGTGCCTCCCTTTGACTTTTGACGCTTAAAACTTTTCCGAGCGACGCTGCCACGCGGCGGCAAACTTCCGTGCGGGCAACAGATCCGAAGGAATGAGATTCCGCGCCAAATGCGTGCGGGGCGATTTGCTTTCCTGCTCTGCAAAAGCCACCCCCTGAAAGTCCCGGGTCACCGCCCTTCAATTTCCCGGAAGGGGACGCGTCGCCTCACAAGAAAACAATTCAAATTTCCGAGAAATGAAGAAAGTTTTAGGTATAACTTCTCGGAATTTTGCGAATTGAACCCATTTGCCCACGTGTGATTGTGTCGCTTCTCGATCGCCAAGCAAGTCGTTATTGTGATGCGTTTTCAGTTAGCATTGGCGCAGGGCGGAAAAACCACGCCCCGCAACCCTTATGGTGCGTACGCCACGGAGGCTGCGTCATAATTGGAAACGACAAAAAAAATCGGTTGCCCACTCATATATATATAATTCTATATATTTTTGCATTGCAGATATGCAATATGCAAATATTATTTTACAAAAGAGGTATATAATAATGAAAGGTAACTTTTAATGGTGCTGTCACATGGAAAGGTATAACAATTACGTGCACACATCGAATCAATCTGAACTGCTTCGCAGCTAATTTTATCGCCGAGCCTTGTTCGGGCTTCGGATCCTTTTCCGAAGGTTCGAACCTCTTCGGGAATGTATCGCGGATTGGAGACCAACTCTCGACAGTTACCGGCGATTCGTGTTAATGTTTCACACGTGGGAAACCGCGATTGCGTCTTTCCGGTGCACGTTCGCGTGCATTTCTTTCCACTGCCCGATCAGTTCAAAGCAGATCATTCCGAGGACTCTCCGTGGACCGGGACCGCGGCGGGCATTCGCGCTCGTCCCGCGAGAGATCGATTCCATTTTAAAATTCGATCTTCCGGGAGGCAGGAAGCAGCGGTTTCGGTAAGGTCTACTTCCGCCGAGCCGCAGAAGGTCCGCCGCAACTTTTGTGGCGCACCCCTGTTTCCGAGCGCTTTCGCGAATCGTGTCGTGCGCGAACCCGACCCGGCATCCACGGCGGATCGCTGCGGCGGTCGACCTGCATCAGTCGCAGTAAAAGCTTTCTCGGCCAAGCGATCCCATGGAAATGCTCCGTCCGCTGCCGGGACCACCGGAAGCATGAAAATAAGCACCGAGACTGACACACAAACGTCAAAGCACGGTGCTTGAACGGTCGTTACATAAATTGTTATAAAACAATCATAAATGACGGGGATACTTAAAGTGTTACGCGTTACGTTGGTCTTGTTAGGCGTGGGCACTAAGTGAATCATTATAATTGGTTGGCGGCCGTCTCGTTGCCAAATTTTGGGCCGTTGCTCGGTTGTTGCGCATGCAGTGCCCGAGTGGTCTTTTCTATCATCGTCCCGATTGTCGGCCCATTCTCGTGGCCCGGTTGTCATTCATCACTGCCGCGCCCCGCCCATCACCTTATTTTAATAAATTACCGGCCCAAAGCCGGCTTCCACACTGCGGAAACCCCTCCGATCCGAAACCCTTTGACCGGAGCAGTGCGGACTCGAAATCCGACGGGCAGTCAGGTACGTGACTGCGACGAAAATCGAACAAAAATGCTGCAAATTGCGGCTTTCGATGCACGTATTTGAGATTTTCAATTTTCTCGCAACCCGTAAGAAGGTGCCACGATCGTTAACATCCAAATTACATTTCGATCGATTCACACGCATCGAACCATAAAGAAGCTTCCTCTCCGGGCCGCCTCTGCGACCGCGTTTTTCCCTTTTCGCGATGTCGCTCCGGTCAAGCGATGAAAAGCTGCGGCCCCGGTGAAAAGCTGCGGAAAGGCGC
>JAOWBB010012231.1:0-64999 GCA_028565995.1 Ricinus marginatus
TTGAGATATAAAATGCTCAATTTTTTATTCTTTTTTTTTTTTCCAAATACCCAACTTGGCTGAAATACATGAAGTGATCGATTAAGCAGGATGGAGAATCAATTATTCTATTGCTACTTTAAGACTTTTTAGTGCTAAGATAATAAATGAGAACATATTTCTGAGTGATGTGATGCTGGAAAAGGAGCACATCATTTACCATTAAATTACATGCAACATCACAACATTATTTACGTATTTCACATTGTTACTTAAAACAAATTAACGCAAAGAGTACATGTACATATGCAGCAGACAAACTAATGCAAATAGATTGAATGCAGAATTTTAAATTTTTTCAAAAACAATTTTTTTTTTTATTAAAATAAATTTTTACAGTTTTTAAGTCAAATATCTCAATTTATTCATGAAATCAAAAAGTGAAAAAATGAATTATGAAACATCAAAGAAGATTAAAAGTTGATGTGAAAAAAAAATTGATTTTAAAATTTTACTTTGACTCAAGATTTTAAATCTGAAAACTGCGTGAAAACCAAAGTGGTATTTACAAAACATCAATATTCTAAATATGACTAATAATATGAAATTAATGTTATCACTCGGAAGTTTGTAATGAAACAAACATACAAACTAACATTTACAATAAAATTTTTATTAATGAAACCATATAAGATAATGTATGATAAATTTAAAATTTTAATAATTAACTTAATATACATGTCATGCTTTATATAACTGTAACATCTAAATCCTCACTTATCATCATTGAAAAGGTATGAAGAGGAAAACTATTTAATGCAGCTCAATCAAGATGAAATACCTGAATTGTGGCCATATCTCCTTCTAATCTAATAATTTCTCCAACTAGCTCAAAGTAGCCTACACGCACTAGTTCATACATAGCTGATCCTGACATTTTTTCAGCTGTGACCACTATAAATAAATAATTTTAGACAAATTAAAAAGGGAACATTAAAATTTGAATAAAAATGTTATTAATTTTACAATGTAATATTAATTTTTATATATTTTGCTTGTTTTTGAAATACAATGATAATTAATAACGAAGTTATAGTTCTTTTTAAAAAATATTCTTACCAGGACCTGATACTGCATAAACATATCCAAATTTTTCCTCCCTGTCCTCATCTCTAATTCTTATTGGTTTTGACATATTGGCTGCTAATGAAATTCCACTAAAATCCTGATAATGCAAAAATAATCATTCTAGAAATATGCAAAATTGTAGATCTGCTAAAAAATGAGATTTAAAAACTGCCATATTTTTGTAGTCATACGAACAAATAATTGATCTTAGCCAAAAACATTAATAGTTTAAGGGTCTCATTTTTAAAAAATTTTTCCTACCTACTTTTTTTATGACTGTATGATGCAATACACTTTTATTAATGAAATTCGTTTTAAGAAGAATAAAAATAATATCAAATTAAATAACCACATTTTAAATTTAAAATTAAACCGTAGAGATCTCACAGTGCTGACTCTATAAAATATAACTTGGAAGAGAATTTTTTTATTTATTTTATTGATAATAAAACAAATGGTGAAAAATTGTAAATTTTCTTTTAACTATATTGATAAGAGCTTATACAACAGAATGTTAGCAATGCACATTTTTTAAGAATCTGCGAAGGACGTGGTTTATCACTGAAACTTGAAACAGTTGAAAGGAGAATTAAATAGGCAATGCTTTATATTTTTTAAAATTAATCAGCTCCTTCAGTTTCATAGAAAATAAATGTGTGAAAAAGCACATGATCAAAGTGGGCGTAGCTTGATCTATGAATATCTGATAAGTATGTTAACTTTTTTTTATATGAAATGCGGTTTTCAAAATGTCTTTTACACGCAAAGAATGCACCGTGCAAATATATTTATATAATTTTATCTCTAAAATATATGCAGGATCTAACAAATGACAGGTAATCTCAGAGGAGACTTCAATTATATATCCCTTAAATTATTAAATATTACCGATCTTTTTCGTATCAATGCAAAACATTAAAATTTAAGAATCAATCTAAATCATTACGTGTGGAAATAATTGTGTCTCAAGTAAAACAAGATTAAATTAAAAATTAACTAAACTTACCTTCCTCCTGATATTGGGTCAATTGATCAACGAGAAAATCACAAGACCTGTCAGCTGACATGGACGTCACTGCTCAAGTCATTTCAATAAATTAAACATTTATAAGAGTAATTAATTCAAATACGATCATCCACATAAGAATAAATATCTATTCACTAAATTATGGGAACATGAAATAATTTGAAAGTATCGCGGAAACAAATTCACTTGAAATTCAACTTGCTATTGAGAAAAATATTAGTTTCCGGTTTCAAAAAAATTATTATAATTTATTTCCATCACATTCTCTCCGAAATTGTAAATCTTTCGGGTTATGAAAAATCACACTATAAAATCTAAGCTTTGCAGTCTGCTGTGGCTTTCACTTCTTTCCTCATTCGAAACTTTAAAATTTAAATTAGATTGAAAAAGTTTTTGAATGACTGTTACATGTTATGAAATTTAGTAATGTTTGTTTCCGTCGTAACAATCACAAATTCAATGCTTTCAATCGTCGTGGTTGTATAAAATTGTTTGCTATAAATACACAATGAATTTACGAAAATAACACTTTTCACAAGAATTTAAGCATCACTGATTTTAATCTTATCGTAAGAAATGGAAACAAACTGAGAGAATCTGCCGAAATGACAGGGTAAATTAAAACTTGCCTTAATCTTTATACCACTTCATTTCAAAGATTTTGAGGTTAGGTATTATATATTTTACCATATCAGTTCCTTTCTCGTGTTTCATCGAAATTTCAGAAAAGGACCCCCGTCACTAGCATTTTCATATAAATAGATTAAAACAAATGAAAAAATAAGTAAAACTACAACTAATTTTCGAAATGAAATGTTTCGTTAGACAATGCAGGCCGCAGGTTAATTTTTTTGATATCATCCAAAATTTTAACAAAATGACTCGCAATTTCATTTTGTGGTTTCAGATCAAAAATCGAGTTGGGAGATGTAACTCCACACAATATAAAACAACTGAAAAGATTAAACACTGTAGTCTTCCCTGTTTCTTACAATGACAAATTTTACAAAGATGTACTAGAAGCAGGAGAATTAGCAAAATTAGGTAATTACATTTTAAAAATGTAACTAAATTTCCAAAACTAATTTTGTCCCATACATTTGTTAGATGAGCTTTTGCGATTCAACTTTAATTCTTTTTCTAGCTTATTACAATGATATTGTTGTTGGAGCAGTATGTTGCAGAATAGACACATCTGAAAATCTTAGAAGATTGTACATAATGACTTTAGGTTGTCTATATCCATATAGAAGATTGGGTATTGGAACAAAAATGGTAGAACATGTTTTGAATTATGTCGATAAAGATGGTCATTTTGATAGTATTTTTCTGTAAGTTTTAATATGTTATTATTAAAATAATTTATTTATTCAAATTAAAATTAATTTTGCAACTAAAAAATAAATAAGTTTTTGAATAAATTTTATGCTTCACAGTTGAAGTTAGCAGTATACCT
This sequence comes from Ricinus marginatus, assembly GCA_028565995.1. Classification (NCBI taxonomy): domain Eukaryota; kingdom Metazoa; phylum Arthropoda; class Insecta; order Psocodea; family Ricinidae; genus Ricinus; species Ricinus marginatus. The sequence goes on from JAOWBB010012231.1 coordinate 3,591, forward strand.
TGGAGTTATAAAACATCTGTGAAAAAGTATTAAACAAATAAGAATTATCTACATGTCAGGATCAAAAAGTTATTTATTTATAAAATATGCATGTCTTGATATAACATTTACATAGTTTAATTTATTAACTTTTTTCAGTAAAGCTCTCGTCACTTCTCTCTTGTTTTTTAAGCGATTGTTTCACAATATTTACATAACAAATACAATATGTACATTTAATAAGAGTTACGAAAGTGTGTGGTGTATGGTTTTTTAACTTTTCAAAATTTTGAATGGAATTTTAAAATATAGATTTCAGCAATAATGTTTTTGAGGAAAATATAATTTATTAAATTATTCTGTCATTAAAAAAAATGATTCATCTGTATGGTTTATTAAATACGTTGATTAAAACTTAATTAATCATACAGATAATTAAAGAAAAATTCACTTTCTTGTATGGTAAATCAATCATATATCAATGTTGTTTTTCCAGGCATGTACAAGTAAATAATGAAGATGCTATAGCTTTCTACAAGAAGTTTGGCTTTGAAATTGTGGAGACAAAGGAACGTTACTACAAGCGGATAGAACCAGCAGATGCTCATGTTCTACAGAAAACTCTTCGTCCTGGAATTAAAGCATCATTAATGAACGGGAAGCTGATGAATGGAGAAACAAAACATCAAGATTAACTTCTCCCTTTGATTCTTCGTTTTGTGTAAAGCTATTTATACATTTTATTAATGGATTTCTCAGCAACTCAGGATTAAATAATTAATGAATTTCAATTGACATTTTTAGTTAATATTTAGACTCAAACGTTTTCTTTTGCTCTGTTACTATCATTTTACGATTACCACATCCTACACTATATGAGATTATATCTGGATTCATTGATTGGATTACGAATTACACAGTTGATATTATTTAATGCCAACAAAGTACAACAATAATTTAATTTACAACTAATCGTACATTAACGGAGCTTCGAAAACTTTTGGTGAAAATTTAATTTTTCATCTTATGAATCAAATTATCGGTTTTAATCTGAAAATAATTAAACTTTTAGGAAATTTTAAAATTGATTTTTAAAAAAAGTTATGTAAAGTGAAAAACCTTTCTGCTGCCAGAATATAGATAAGACTGGAATAAATGTGTCATTAAAAATTTTGGTTTTTTTCTTTGTTTTTTTTTGTTTTTTGTGTTTAATTTTATATATTTTAATAACATAGGAAGTATCCTTTGCTGCACATTTGATTTTTCTCTTTCTTTACTCAGGCAAACTTATTATAAGAATAGCGCCTTTCCCGGTTCACCACGATGTTGCCTTCGATAATTTGGTTATAGGTAGAGGTTTCCGAAGGTCTTTCTGTTTTTTTAAAAAAAATAAAAAAGATTTTGATTCGAGTCTTTAGATCTGCTAAGTATCGATGTTTGATTGAAGTAAATAAAAATGCAACCAAAAATATTTTGTGAGTTTATTGTACTTTTTCATCCTTTAAATAAATGTTTATTTATCTCAATTTTTTACCTGTAATGTGTGATGATTTTAATTGATATGTTTGGTTAAAATCTCAATAATAGTTTTAATTTATTAAATTGTTTTTTGAAAATTTTGATTTTAAAAATAGGTGCTTTCTCTTTTGTTTTTTTTTTTGAAAATTTGTGAACTAAACAAGTTTTCTCTCCGACAATTTAATACGGCTCTTTTAGATGGATTGAAATTCGACCTGCGAGACAAATTTCAACAAAATGATTAATAAAAAGCATAAGTCTGTTAGAAAAAAAAACTGATTTTCTCAATGAACAGATGTATCTACAAAGTTAATAAACATTTTTATTTTATTTGATTATAATTTCGGCAACAAATGACTGGATCCCGAGAATACTTCAGTTTTCTATTAATCAAATAATTCTTCGTTTTTCTTTGAATGAGTTTGAAAATAGTTCCAAATTTTCTTGTTCGTATAAAAATTAATATTTCCAAGCTCAAAGAAGTTGTTTTCTTAATTCATTGTAAATCTGACCCTTAGTATTTAAACATAGAAAACATGTTTGCAAATTTCGATAAAAGGGACCATGTTACATCTAAAAAGTCGCTACTCGTAGACAATTGCGATATCCTAATCGAGAAATGTAGAATTGCAAAAATGTCTTCACATACATGGAAATGAAACTTTTCACGAAGACAATGCAAATTAAATAAATTAGTGGCAGTATAATGAAAATTTACTGAAAATTTCATTACTAAAAATTATTCAGTGTTATATAACGATTTTATCATTTAAATGTCCCATTAATAACTGTTTCTGTTCGATTATAAAATCTTAAAACTTTTTTAATAAGAACTTTTTCAACTTTAAAGGACTTTAAAACTTTTTCAATTTAAGATCAACTTTTAAGGTCCTTAAATTTTCCAATAACAATTAAAAAAAAATTAGCAGTTTAACTTGATTTATTTATAAGAAAAAAACCAAACTTGGAAATTAAAGATAAAAATACAAAATTTTTAATTATAAAAAATAATTTTAGTTCATCTTAATGGCAAACTTTTTTCTATGGATGATTTATTGAGAAACTTTCAAGGAAATCACTGATTGCAGAACAATAAATTTCTTACCAACAACATCAAATGTCTATTCAAGTTTTTAAACAACTTTAAATATCAAATCTGACTAGATTTATAGTTAATAATAATCAAAATTTTGTATGTTCATCAAAATCTATTTTGATAAGCTCTTATTCATAACCAAATATTTTCTTCCTTTCTATATTCTCAATTTCATTTAGTTGCTGTTTTTGCATAAATATAACATGTTTATGAAAATTATATTGGCATTAGCTTGGTAAACTTTCTTTCATATCTTTAACAAAACACTGAATATTTAATTTTCTTGGTCTCCTGTTATGCCCAAAACTAAAATTAAAATTTTTGAATTTATCATGTAATACAGGTAAATCCTTCTCTGGTTCATCAGAAATTTCCATTTTCATATCTCCTTCAGGCCTTTCTTTCATATCCTTATTTGAGTTTAATGAAATTTCTTTCACTTTTTTATCATTCTTTATCTGTTTCTTTTTCTTCTTTATGTTATCAAATCTGAAATTGCTAGGAAATTTATGAGTTGTAATGCAGTGGTCTTTCCTTTGCTGAGATGTCTGGAACACGTCCTTACACTCTTGAACATAACACTGAAACTGAACAATGCAAAATAATGCAGATCGGATAATTTCAAAAAATCAATGACGAAAAAAAGGAATATTTTTTTAAATGAAAATGTTGCGTCAATTAACTTACCATTGGCTTTTTCTCTGACAGTGCAGCAAAATAAGCATCGTGCACCTCCATTAGATGAAGATCCAACAAATGAGAACTGGGCAAATATTTGTTACATTCGCTGCATGAAAATCTGTGACATGAATTATAATGTTGATCATATTCATGAATTGTTTCACATGAAATGGAACACCCAGGTATGTGGCATGAAAATTTAGGATATCTAGAAATTCAAAAAATTCATCTAATAAAAATTTAAAAAATTAAAAAATAAGTTATTATAATAATTATAAATAATATAATTAAGAAAATTAATTTGAGTCCCTTCTATGCAAATGTGGTAATATTTATAAATATCATATTTGCTTAAATGAGGAAAATGGACTATTTAGATACAATTAACATCAATTTCTCACTTTTCGATAATTTACAATTTATACTGTAAAAGATTTTGTGATAATTTAACAGTTAATAAATTATTGTGAACACTTCTGAATTTACTAAATAATCATCAACAAATCAAAAATGAAAAACAGTAAAGTTAGATATCACATTCATTATAGTTTTTAAATTTAAAAAAAATAATACAACTTAGTGAAATATGAGAACAAATGGATGATTTATTAAGTAGCCATCTTGAATAACTTCTCAAGATTTTTTTTTTGGCAAAATTTTTTTTACATTTACATATTTTGGAAAGTGGAATCAAAAAGGAAAATCTAAATGAACTTAGATGATGCATTAATGGTTTGATCATTGAATTAATCCTACAACTCAATGCTTTTTCTTTTTTACTTATTTCTTGTAGAGGATGATCCACTTAAGGAGATTCTACAAAAGAACATTCTAAATTAAATTTTTAATAATAATGTTGTTACTTATAAATGAAATGAATTTTCTTTTTGATATACTCACAGTCTATGATAAAATTCTTCCTTATCTACTTCAATTACTCCAAAAATTTTATGAATTTTGTTAATTTTGTCTCCTTCTTGAAAAAACTCATCCTTAGGATGTCTTCTTCCGATTCCTAAGGATTTTAAGAAGTCTAATACATCCTGATTCATTTTTTTTATACCAAATGACAGTTTATGTCGGAGAGTAGATACGCATATAAAAATGATTATGATAACAGACTTAAAAATTTCCCCTAAGGGATATAAGCAAATAATATTCAACAAAATGATCTTGTTCTACACAAAAGGCCATTTTTTTAAAAGTTACTTTGGATAGCGTTATTTTAAAAATAATGAGAAAAATCAACCCAAGCCACTGCACAATGCGAAACCGGTTGACTGCGTTAGAAAGCCATGGAGCGCTTAAAACTGGAAGGTTGTTTGAAGACCATAGAGTGTTTAAAATTCGAATGCTGAGATGTTATTGATCAAATGAATCACAAAATGTAGTTCAATTTGAAATAGGGCTCATGGGAACAGACCGTTGCAAAAAAGCAGTTTAAAAATGATTAGCATTTAAAATTTAATTGATTAAATCAAATTTAATGGATTAAAAATTCACCGAGCCGTTTATTAAACGCTGACTATCGCCGCCTTTGCTTGGCTAAAAAGCAGACTGCATAACGAAAGAAAAAAATAAATTTAATTAATGAAATATTTATTTAATATATTTCAAAAAAAAAAAAAAATACGAGATTGAAAATTTTATAAAACACGAAAATAAATTCTTATTATTTTTATTATCATAAACTTTAATTCAAATTAGATCTTCCTACGTTGCTGAGTTAAGCTACATGCTTAAAGAACATGTTATCGCACGAAACAGGTTCCGTATGTAAATTTAAGAAAAATTAAAATACAAAACAAAATAAAATTATGAACGCATTCCATTAACTATCGGATTTAATTTAATTGTTATATAATCGTTTAAAACTCAGCTTCTTAGAAGAAAATGCAATGTATTCATACAAATAATAAAATTCATATGAAATATTTACTTCAATATATATCGCAATGTGCCATTAGTGATAGGCCATTTATATAAACAGTATAACCTTGCTCAATCATAATTTGGAAGAATTACATTAATTTAGTCACTAAGGAAGACATCGAGGAAAAAATTTATTCACAATAAGCAAAAAGAAAAAAAAATCAAACGGGTAGAACTTTCCAGACATTATATAAATTTGAAATATGCACCGATAATTAACGGTATCAATATGCGAAAAGTTACAAATAACTAATCAGGACCAACAAAATAATGTCATTAAAATATTTGATTTTAATATTGATAGACGGAAACGATAAATAATAAATTACATCCCGTGTGTGGTTTGTTTTCTGAGAAATGTTCACGATTATTGGGACTTATTCATGTATATTAACATATAACAATACACGCCGTTTTCACATGCTTTACAAAAATGAGCAATTTATTTTTGCCGCTAAAAGGAAATGAATTTGCGCGAAAGTTCTCGTGTGGTACCGGGCACAAAAATATTGATGGTACAATTAGCAACCTCAAATTTACAGATACTATTCGATCCCCATCGAATGAAAAGTAGCAAACTAATAACTATAGAGTGTCAGTAGCAACTTATATAAAATTGAAATTAGAGGAATTTTAACTTATCAGAAATAGGATAACTTGAATACAAAGGATATTCAAATACAAGCCTGCCTCCGCAAAACGCAGCAAAATATTTACAGTTAATATTAATTAAAACGGCTGTAGCGCAAACCCACCGAAACAATAATTAATAAGAACAAAATGTAAAAGGGCTTGAGTGTTCTTTGTTTTAATAAAGATATTTTGAATAAATGAAAGGGAAAAACATATTACAATATAAGTAAATTATTCTAAAGTCTATTAAAACATTGATTAACTTACAACCTTTTATAAGAAATAAAGATTTAGATTGGCGAAAATTTGCACTGTAAATCTTTGGCCAGATCAATTCCAGGATGATTCCTAGTTTTAATAATGAAAAATAAAATTAACTTTAATTCATCTTAATTAGTCTTATGACTAGTAAAAACATAAGGACGAACTCTACAGAGTTGCACTAAGAGTTTACAAGTTTTCGAAGGCATTAGATAAAATATATAATATTTATCAACTATAATTTTATTTAACTCCACAGTCAAATTTTCAATATTATAAAAAAAATAAAGAACTTTATAAATTTTACATAAATTAAAGTAAACACAGCGAGGTGTTAATCATCTAATCACAGCTTTATGTTTCATTACGAAAATTGCCGCAATCTCAATATAACTTATTGGGATAGCTGCATTTTAACTGAGGAACGCTTGTATTGCACATCATATATATATACATATATATATATATATATACATATATATATACATATACACATACATACATACATACATACCAATTTCTTTTGCTAAATTTTTAGAATCCAATAATAAATCATTTTCGAATTATTAACAATTATAATCTAAGCTGGAGTAAAATAGCCTCAATTCCATATTTAGTTGCTTTAAAGAAAATTAAAAAAATACAGAAAAATAATTGATAATAAATAACACATTTTATTGTATTTAGTCTGATCGAAACAAATAGAAAGAAAAAGAATCAAATTATTAAATCTTAATATTTATACGATCGTTAGAGTTAGAGCTTAAATGGAATTCATTAGGTTGAGAATCACTGGATATTTATTAAAATATTGCCATATTCAAATGTGCTTCCAAAAAGCCCTGAGAAAACAATAAAAAAAAGGAGCTTCTAAATTACGAAATTTACATTTACACCATTTTCAGATAGAACAATCGTTTAAACATAAAGCATTTTAATCGAAAACATTTTATTTGTAAAGTTAAATATCTAAAAATTATAAAAGTTGAAACTTAAGATCAGATAATTCAAAACAATCGTCCAAAATAATTTCAACATAAATTCTAAAAGAAAATATTGCTTTTAAAAAATAAAATTTTAAAAGATTATTTCAATATATATTGTTATTAAACTACTTTCATTCATAGTTGCCTGATCAACACTGCCTTATGAAAATTAAATGCAAATACTGATATTCAAATCTGTTTCTTTTTGAATAAAGCCTCTTTCAGCGTTAATTTCTCCGAAATTAATTACATCACAAATATATTTAACTAATTTTTTATATTCAATATCAAAAAATTTGTTGTAATAAATGTAAAGAACGAAACTGTCACTGGCGTTGACAATTTCTATTTCTCTTTCTTTTTATGGGTCTGGAATGAAGTTTTGTTTACATAATTACAACCTATTTTCAATCTGAATTAATAGATACATAAATACAGAAATATTAAAACAAGATCGTGAATAGGAGTGTTCACCACAGTGATTGGAGTTGGCATTCCTAAAACAGGATCAACACCTTTGTTATTCAGTTATCATTCGTTTCAACAATCTTCACCTTACATATTGCGACATATAAGCGAATTTTATTTTCTTTTACCAGAACCTGTATTAGGTCGGCCTGAATTCATGCCTGTGTATTGATATTTAGCTTTCTTCTCCGATGGCTTTAGAATCTGGCAATGAAAAATAAATTAATGATACTAAATTCAAAATGAGAAGTTTGTTTTCAAAACAATTTTAAGATATAATTAAAACAAACCTGAAAGGAACACATAAGTGTTTCATCAACAGACATCATTCCTCCTGCATTATCGAATTCTCCACAATAATTAGGAGCTGAAAACAATGTTACCAATTGCCGCTTTGCAAAAAATTCGTATCCATCTTCAACTACCTAAACAAAAATTTTATACAAATATGAATATCATTTTATAAAATAAAATATATCATAACTATAATATATTTTATTCAAAATTGAAATTAAAGTTTAGATTAACATATTTATGATTTTCATTGCAATAAAGAAGTACATGGATTTAGTTGCCCTATTTAAAATTAAATTTTTAAGAAGTATTTGAAAAAATATTTGAAGTTTTTAAAATAACTCTAGCAGCTTTAAAAAATAAAAAAATTAAATGCTTCAAATAAGGTTTATTAAGTCTCTTTTAAAAATAAAAATTTTAGTTATCATAATGTATAAATAAATTTAAAAAAATTGAATTACCTGATGTGCTCGGCATATTAAATCTAAGTCATGTTTATTTAAAAATTTCGATACAACATCCGCTCCAAAAGTAAATGATACACCGCGATCATTTTCACCCCAACCCTGAACATCTTTATCAGGATCAGACCACAACAAATCACAGAGCAAACCTAAAATCAACAAATGTGTTACATAAATACGAAAACATCTTTTGAAAGTATTATTCACAAGTCATTCTAGATCGACCCCATAAGGATTACATAAAATATGACATCATCCACATTCACTCATATCTTTAATATAATACCATAAAAAAGTATATATGTACATATAAGATAGTTCATTTTTATTACTTTTGCATCTAATTATTGATATTGTACTTTAAATTTTTGTTATATAATTTCTTCTATTTTAATAATTAATGTATATATTTTTACAAATGTGACAGAAAATATAAATAGCTCAAAAATATGAAAGACCTGTGTCAGGTACATCTGTAGGTCTCATTATCCGTCTTATTTGTTCCATTCCCTGCAAATCCGGCGAAAGTCCTCCATGACAACAGAATATTTTTTCATCAATAATTGCAGCTATAGGTAAACAATTGAAACAATCTGTAAATATCTTCCATAATTTAATATTGAAACGACGTTTACCTGAAAAATATAATAAATATATAAATATATAAGAGAAAAATATTAAAATTAAAAGTCATTACATACATATAAAAATAAAATTAAATTCCTAAACAAATTTTATTTCATTTAATGAAAAACATAAATGATGAATGTGCAATTATACAGTATTACTAAATAGCACTGTGAAGTTTTAGTAGAACATAAAACAAAATTATGGGATAAAAATCTTATCAAACAATTATTATTAATATTATTATAATTTTACTTAATATTATTAGAATTATTAAGATGTTGAAGAGATTGTTAAATTTCAAATTCTATCTCAACTTAAAAATAATAAAATCAAAATTTAGCATCTTTCTGTCTGATTGTCATGCTAATAATAATTCTTTTTAAGAAAACTTACATTCATCATAGAATCCATATATTCTATTAATACTGGCGCATTCGTGATTGCCTCGAAGTAAAAAAAAATTCTCAGGATATTTTATTTTATACGCCAAAAGCAAGCAAATAGTTTCTAAACTCTGTTTTCCACGATCCACATAATCACCTAGAAACAAGTAGTTTGCATCTGGTGGAAACCCTCCATACTCAAATAATCGGAGGAGATCTGTATACTGTCCATGTATATCACCTTCAATGAAAAAAAATTATTAATATAATTTATTTTATTTGAATTCCTTTGTGAGCTTTAACTTATTAATAGATGAAAATACTAAATTTTATTTAAAAAAAAAAAAAAGAGATTACACTTTTAAGAAATCAAATAAAAAAATTTATTGGGAATCTTAAAGGCTTTCAATTGCTTATGAGAAATATCTTGTATTTCTTTTCCACTTCCATATTAACACACAAGCACAAATAGGCAGGTTTATTAGAAACAAAAGACCTCTAAAATTCAAAAATAATAATTCATGAAAAAATTATTTCAGACACCTTTACTAATCAAATTATTTTACAACTTGGAACACTACATGTAATTTGTAAAGATTGCATATCAGGATATAGGTCAAACAAAAAAAATTTAAAAGATAGGCCAATAATTTTTGTCTTCGTTAATTGTCAATCAAAAATATCTGATGGTCTGCTTCAAACTGAATTTTACAATACAGTCTTAGTTTAATTTTTTTGTTCCTGAAAGTTAGGATTCTCTTGAAATGGTTTAAATATTTAACATTTAATTGCTAAGTTCTAAGTGAATAATTATATATTTGATATCCTCTGGTCCTAACGCTGGTAATATTCTTCATACCAGCTGTGGTATAAGTATTTTTGAATTAAGATAATGGAACGATAGAAACACCTTCAGATGCAGAGGTTCTGGGTCTGAAAGGAAAATATAAACAAAGATGAAAAGGAAAAATTTGATATCTAAAGATTAAAAATAATCCAAAAAACTAGGAACTCTGAGATGGTACTTTTAGGTAACACATTAAAAGCTATATGATAGTGCATGATAAGCACTTCATTTATCAGTTGAATAACTACTGATATTTCTATTTAAGTCATTTTGAAACCCATATGAGTTTAGTTAAACAATTAAATATTTAAAATGATTCTATTGTTTCCTAAAAATTCTGAACTTTCTATGTCAGTAAATATGATAAAAATAATTCTTATAATGTATATTTACAGCAGACATTTAAAACTGAATGTAATACTATTTATCTGCATCCACAATAAAAAAAAAACCTTCAAATAAAAGAATTAGAATTAAATCTGTTTACCTGAAATGAAACTGTACCTCAATAACTATAATCATGCGAAATATTAAAAGAGAAGATGAGCATGGGTTTAAATGAAAAGGCAAGAGCTTTAAACTGAACAGTTTCAATCTCTTATTTAAAATATTTGATATTAATACAAGGAATTTTTATTAAGAATAAAACATTTGAATTTTCAAAAATGTAATAACTGTGGGTTTACGTATAACTTGAAATAAGAAGTAAAATTTTCAGTTTTTATTAAAATATTTATTTAATTAGTCCATAACATTAAAGTTGAGCAGTAATATTTCTAACCATAAGATTTTATTAAAAATTAAACACAAAGGAAGATAAAATAGTTCAATTTCTTACCACATATTTTTAATGGAGCTTCAAGTTCTAATAATATAGGTTGTTGCAAAAAAATTTCTCTGGATTTCAAACAAAGACCCCGAACTTCTGATTCTGACATTTGCACAATCTTCCCTGGACGACATCCTCTCACTGAAAGATAAATAATATTTTTTAATTTGATGAATTTAATGAAAAAATCAAAAACGCTATTAGTTTCCAAAGCTACATCTTGGATATATTCATTTTATCAAAATTGAAATTAATATTGCAAGGAAAACCAAGTAGAAACAATTTAAGCATTTTATTTAAATTTTTACTAGTTTTAATTTAAAAAAATATATTAACTGAAAAACATGAATGTTTTTAAAAATTTTATCTTTATATTATAAAAACAATTAAGCAAATAAAACCAAATCAAATTAATATTTTTTGAACTTTCATATTTTAAATGATGTAATATAGAAAATGAGAATTATAAAATTTTTAAACAAACTCAAAACTTTTTGTTACTTTATATTAATATATTCTTTTTTTTGAGGCTTATTCAACAATTTTAAAAGAGCAACTTTAACAAAATTTTTATACATACAGATAATGCTGATTTAACAAATCAAATTGCTTTTACAACATATTTGCAATTTTTCAAAATTCTCTAGATATTTGTAAATAATTATAATTTAGGTGAAAATAAACATTTTATGACTTTGCAGACGAAAATGTAATATAGGAAGAAAAGATTTATGTTTGATTTGATTGTTTTAACATATCAGGAGTGTTTGCAATAAGGAATAACAAAATACAAAAAAATTTATCTCAGTGAATAACAAAACAATTAAAGAACTGTCGACGTTTATTCATATGAGCATCGCGTGAAATGTAAATTGTCATACTTGTACTAACAATTGCTAATTAGCAAATGTCAAACTAAAAGTCAATTTGCCAAACACCCAAACCCTTAAATCTTCAAGGTCAAGAGAATCATTGTAATAGACAGCAGTTTTTCTGTCAAAATTAAAACTCGCGGTCTAAATATAATTTTAAAAGTACAAAAACTCCAGTCACTTCTACCTTCGTATCAATTTAATAAATTGGTTATTGATATTATTACCTTCTAACAAACGAGCAATTAACTGATCAACATTTAGCTCTATGTCAGCCATTTTTACAACTGTAACAATTTAAATACAATTTGTTTCGGAAACATTCTGAAAATGGTAGCTACAAAGGAAAATTTCTCTTTATTCCATTGACACTCTTTTAGTTCGTAATTCACTCATTATCCTTGAGTAATAAAACTTTTTAAAGAAAACCTAAAAGTATGAAATATAATAATTTTTTCCCGTCTGTGTATCCCAACTTAATTTCCGATTCAACTTATAACCTTTAAGTAATGTAACATAAAATTTCCAGTAAGTATTTACGGTATTTGCTTTCCAGTAATTATGCTCAAAAATCTTCCTTTGATTTCTAAAAAATTTTTTAAAAAATTAATTTTTCTGCTCAGTGTCATCTGAATTTTAAAGCTTTATGCTCTGAATCGATACTACGATAATATTAATAATAATACTATTCTCTGATTTAATTTTTTAAATTCAGTAATGAAATGTAAATAACATTAACATTTAATGAATACTTATAACTATATTTTGACAATGTTGACAACGATATTATTTTAAAGGAATTTTAATATTTTAATTATTTCTTATCAAGAAAAAATTATAAATAATCCATCCAGTTTATCCATTGATAACCCCAAAACTTTGGATGGCTTCTTGGATCAGGAGATTGATTTCTTGGATTTACCATGGTCTTTTTGTGTTCCATCAATAAATTTTCAATAATTTGCAACTGTTTTTTTTCAGAAGATGCTAAATTGTTCATTTCACATGGGTCTTGAAACAAATCAAATAAAAATACATTTTGGTCCTCGTCTGAAATGAAATTTAATATGTTTGAATTAGCAAAATAAGTCTTAGTCTAAAGATGTTAGACTATATATTTTAGTTAAATTTTTAAAGATTTAGACTATATATTATACTAATTATATAGGATACTTGTTTATTTGCTGCATTAATATGTCTTGTAGTATGGTTTTTCCTTTGGCAGTTGTTCAATCTCGAATTTTACTAAAATTATTCTTAAAATTATTTTCCTATGTAACAAATTTTTAACAATGATATACACAATTTAGTTAATTACATCAATAAGTAATTAATAAAAAAATTCGTATTAATTAAAATTTTCAAGTACCTCCAAACTTAAATTACATAATATTAAAGAAATTTTTAAATAGTTCATTTAAGGTTATTCCTTCATTTTATATAGAAGATTTGTCTTAAAATAAAATGCAAGCTTATAAAGCAAAATTATAGTTATTATACAAAAATAATATCAAATTTTTTTATACTACAGCAGAAAAATTTTTTTTCCTCTTTTTTTTCTTTGCATTACCAATTCCAAAATAATTTAAATTATTTCATTTTACGTGAAATTTTAATTTTTCTTTTGATTTTAAATTTATACCATTAATTTTCCATCCAGTCACTGAATAACAAATCATCTATTTATAACTAAAGATATCATCTATTAAGATCATCAGTAAAAGCCAGATGTGTTTTTTTTCAACTAATTATTTTACTTAAAAAAATCCAAGCTATTTTTTTTATATGAAACAAATTTCTGTTTCTTTTAAAATTTTCGCTATTAAATTTGCTTTTTTACAAAATGTAGTTTATTATTCATATATTCAGTTTTGGCAAAATTTGGTGGGCAGCAGATAAGTTAACTTACAACAGTATTTGAATTCTTGGATCAGAAAATGCATAATTGACATAATTTACCTGACGTTACCATTTTATTCTGAATTTCATCGCTTTTACAAGATACACTTGACCTTTTTCTGAGCATTTGAATGGTCTGCACAGAAGGAAGTGGCCTAATGTGTTGAATGCTTTTAGCTGCTTTACATTGATTTAATGCTTCCCAATCATAATTTTCGTCTCTTCCAGAGGGTCCATACCAATTATCCCATTTTCCATTATAAGTACGACCTGTAAAACACTTTAGCTTGGGCATCTGAAAATTTTACAATTTCAATAAGATGAAACTTTTTTTTTTTCATTTTCATAGTATATGATTTATGGTTAAACACCCTGCTTTGTTTGAACTTTTCATATTGAAGAAAAACAAAAAAAAAAAAGATATTTTTAACAAATATAAAAAGTTTATATTTGATTAAAGATGGTAAAAATTATGAAAAAATTGATGTAGACGAAGTACTATATCCGTGGAACTGAATCAAATACAACTAAAATATGTAAAATGAATATCTTTCACATTATTTTACCTTTTATTAACTTCCAGTTTTTATGAATCAGCCCTGATATGTTTCTTTCAGTGTCTATATTAAGTAATATCTCGTTCCTAGGCGATGGAGCCCCTGTAGTAAAACTCTTCCAAAGATTAAGACCATCAATATCATTTTGAGTCCCTGAATTATGATTGAACAATTATGTTAATGCAATATTTTTAAAAATTTCAAAAATATATGAAGAGTACCATTTATTCCTGCAGCTGTCAGCAACGTTGGTAACCAATCCGTGATATGCATCAAAGCATCTGAAACTATTCCCGAAGGTAAAAGCGGACTCCATATGAAACCTACACCTTTTACTCCACCTTCCCACAATGTATCTTTTACCTATAAAAATACCATTCATATTCTATTGAATTTTCTTCTTTTCTTATATTGGTGACTTGTAATGACTTACGCCTCTTAGTGGCCAGTTAGAAGCAGCATTACTGTTAAAACCTGCAGCCGGTCCCCCATTGTCGGTAGAAAATATTATAATCGATTTGTTCAAAATTTTCCGTTCCGATAATGCCGCAGTTATTTCTCCAACTGATTCGTCCAGCTTCGACAGCATTCCTGCGAATATGATTATAATGTTCAAGCATTTATTGGTAACGAGATCGCGGGAAATTTTTTTTTTAAAAAATTTAATTTTCTCATAATTCAATCAAAAATCTTATTTCGTTCATATTTATAATTTCCATCAGCTTTAAAATAAATGTAGAAATTTAGGTTACCTGCAAAGTTTCTTCTGGCTTTGTCAGTTATATTTGAAAATCTTGCTATGATTTCCGGAGGAGCTTGTAGGGGATTGTAAGAATTAGCTGAATGCACGGCCAAATGTGCTATGAAGAGAAAAAGGGGACTTGCAGTTTGATGATCTTTAATTATCTGAAATTAAACATTTGAAATTATTTTTAGAATATTTACAATTCCGAATTTGTATTAATAGTCATATTTGTAAGTTACTCGATGTTTATGACGTAGTCGAAAATGAGAGAGGTTAATTCCTTAGGCGAAACTTTTGAAGATTTCGATTCTGAAATCTAAATCATTTCAGGTCACCCCGTATAGTCTTTAAGAATGGAGCTAATTTATATGCTTTGAATCGATTATTCGATATTTCTATATTGCAACCAATATAAGATACCTTCACAGCCTCGTTTGTGAATAAATCCGTGGTGTAATGTCCGTAATCAGACCAAGACGAGTTCATGCCACGCTTCATGTCATAGCCCCAATAGCTTTGCTGAAACAATCAAACCATACATAAAACTCGGATAATATTTATTATATTTTTAAACCACTTTGCCATGCCACGTTCCGTGGCCGGGAATCCATTTATTTTAAAACATTTTCTTAGTAATATAAAATAACACGTTTGGAGATGGGAAAATATAAAATTTTCTTACTTTTTCTTGCGCGGAATGATCATAATAGTCCTGGTGTCCCACCCAATAACCGTAATGCGAATCGAATCTGAAACAGTGTTTTCGCATTTATGGTATTCACGTAAGAAAGGAATTTTCATAGTTTTATCGGTTAAAAATGGACATTGGCAATGGTCGTGCAACAATTTTTGTCAAACATGCTATAACAAAGATATTTACAATAGATTGCTTGTCTCAAGTTGTGACTTGCAGGAAAAATATTCTCCCAGGTTACATTAGATTTCTTTTTATTAATATGAAATGTTTCTCCATTAGTCATTTAAACATCGTATTTACCCCCTTTGCTCCGGTAGGAACTCCTTTCGGAAGTGACCTAAATGCCATTTACCAACCATTCTCGTCACGTATCCGTTTCTTTTTAAATACTCCGACAGCAAAGTTTCGTTCAGACCAAGTCCCCAAGGTTCATTTCCATATATCACTTTGTGTTGCATTCCTAAAGAAAGCAAAATAAATTATTACCCTCTCTGCTCGGGAGTGTATTCCTTTCTAAAGCTTCCAAGATGCCATTTTCCGACGGCTCTTGTGACATAACCGTTTCGTTTTAGAAACTGCGGTAACAACATTTCGTTTAATGCTAATCCATACGGGGTAGAGCCGTGGATGACTCCATGCTGTAGACCTGCAAATATTTTTCACTTCAACTTTTGCCAAATGATGGATGAATCTCATTTAACTTGAAAAGTGAAAAAAATCCATGATGGATATACACCTGTGTGTATGGGATACTTTCCAGTCATTAAGGCACTTCTGGTCGGAGTGCAGATTGGTAATACATAATAATTATTAAAAATTATGCCCGTGTATGCCAGAATATCTATATTGGGCGTCGGAATTTGATTAGATCCATGGAAGCCAACATCGTTCCAGCCCTGAAAAATGAGGAGCTTGATCAAATTCCTGACAATTTTGCATTTAAATTTATTATTTATAAGTTTACGTCGTATTTGACAATTAAATAATAAAAAACGGGGTAACTTACTAAATCGTCAGCTAAAATAAAAATAATATGTGGCCTCGATTGTTGAGTTGTTGATTCCGCAGTTAGTTTCTCATAGCACAAAGTTAAGAATACTAAAAATAACTTCATAATGATTCTTAATTTAAGATCTTTTTAAGATCTTATTAATGCTTTAATATTCGATTTTAAACAGAATAAAGATATCATTGCTGTTTCCGCTGGTACGAGACCATAAACTATTTATATTTTCGACCTTTGTAATTATATCTCTAGCCTATCGTATGAAGTATTGGAAAAAATATTGCTTTTAAATATTAACAATCGTGATTTTCGTTAATGTATTTGTTTATACCACGTTATAATTACATTTCGTGAAACGTGATATTCCCTGAATATATTTTTGTTCCCTGCACTTTGTCATTTCAAATCGCCATTTGCCACATTAAATCACTGGGTTATTAAAGACCATCTTTTTTTTTTTTTGCGAAGAAAGAATCTTTACTCTTTTACCGAAAAAAATCCTGATCGAGTTATTGCCAAAATGTTTGTTCTTTCACTGTGGCAGAATATTAATTTTATTTAATTTTAAAACTCCTCTAGAAAATTGTTTCACTTCATATGCAGTGTATATGCAAGCGCCATGTTAGATAAGAAATACTGACGTCAGTAACATCTTAATCCTTTTTGCCTTTAAGAGACAGGAGCCTCATAAAGTCTGGACCTCGGGGCATCAATTTCTGTTCACGATTTGGTTAAATAACACTAATATAAGCCAATGGTGTTGGGATAAACACTGTGAGAAAGACAAGTATTTGTCAAGGGAAATGCAACGTTTACTGCCAAAGCGCTGAGCCAAAAACCAAAATAATCAGTCGCGATAGTTTTATGGCTGAAGCTTGGTTCTATTATTATACCTGTCATATTTAACCTCAGTAATATTTATTTTCTTAATTTAATATTTCGGTTTCCGCGTGATTTGTGAAATTCAAAATTTCGAGCTTTTTTTTTTTTGGAATCGTGTTTAATGTTATTTATTGATCCGAAACAAAAAACAAACAAGAAAAGTTTATGAAAAGTTCGAATTACCTCGTGAAAATCATCGAAATGGAAATGCAATAGAAATGTATAAAACACATTGAAATATTTACTAGATTAGGATGCAAAAATTTTTTGTAATGAATATGAAGCGATTTTACTTTTATTTTATTTTCAATAAATAATTTTTAATATGAAGAATTCAAAAGATGTCCAAAATAGTATATATTTTACTCTCCTTGTACGGTATAATTCTTGAAATTTAAAACATTTAAAAATTGAACAGACGGAATTTACTTTAATTTTTCTACAATACATGATACGGACAAATTTATCAGTATATCAACAAAATTGTAGATAGTTGAATTATTTGTTTATGAGAATATTTACATCAAAATCTGATCGTTATTTTATTATTTTAATTTTTCGTAGAAAATATTTTTAAAAGGCCTGTTTAACATTCCTATAAAATCATAAATTTTTAATATTTTCTTACGTGCATTTTTTCATATAAACGTATAACTGATTTCGTTCGATAACATAGTTAAATTCAGCTAAATATTTATATATGTTAACATGAATAAGGCGCTATAAATTCTTAAAATTTAGAATAAAATATGATTTTTTTCCTGATTTATTATACTTTAAGAGCGAATGATTTATGATTTATTCCCGATTGTTTATAGATTTTGTTTTCTTTATGCAATAATATTTATCAACTTTGACATATATTTCATTGCCCATTTCTTGCACATAAAACGCTTAAAAAAGAATCTAATAATACCCTTTAGTTAATAACATTTTTAGTTTCAGTTCAATTTAACATGTTGAAGTGAAGCCAAATCTAACCCTTGCCGATGGTGGGCAATCCTTACAGATGGAAGGCGGCAATTCCGCAATTGGAAAATCGAAATGCCACTGCTGGTAGGTTTGCAAAAGTAAAATTTTCACCCCTTATCAATTCCAAACTACCCCATGTGACTGATTGGTTCTTAATTTTCAGGTTGTCTGTTAGCCTTGCTCTTCCTTGTACCATTTTTCGCAAAGACGTACAATATTAATTTTGGTTTTTTAGTATTTTTCGTTGCTGTCTATGTCTCCGTTATTGTACCCATTGGAACCGGCATTATATCAAAGAAATATATGATTGGTCGGCTGAGGTTAGTGTCCACCAAAATTTTCAGATGTTTCAAGAGATTTTTTTATTTTATTGTTAAATATCAATTTACATTGTAATTGAAATAAATAAATTATATCTTCATTTGTGCTATAAGTTTTTAACTTAACGAGCGTTTCATTTTCGATCCGAATTTCTTGCACTAGGAAATTGTTCTCCGTGGTAATTGACGAGACCAAATGGAATTACTATTTCACTCAACTGACATATATTGCATCTTGGTTGCACTTTATTTACGTGCAATTCGAGGGTGTACATTTATTTATGATGCAAGTAGTTTTCAACATGGCTGCAGAGAAAGTTTTATGCCCAGAACAACGATTTAGTTGCTTGTATGTGTTGCTTTTCTACAGTTTTTTGGCCTACCTACAGAGATCCTTGCAGGTATTTAGGGTTTCAGACGTATTCGTTTTGAAAATGTAAGAATTTTTTGCACTAGTATTGAAATGCTCAGGATTCTATACTAAGGCACTACGAATATCAAATGTAAGTAAAATCTAAGAACTTTGTAAATAATAATGAATTTCTCTAAGTGTTTTATTCTTATTATATATTTTAATAAATAACAATGTATATATCGTGCAAACTCGTAAATATCATTTTAAAATCTGAAATCTTCTTTTCAATTTCTTAATTGTATTTTTTATGAGCTACAGAGGGTACGCCTTATTCCGTATATATTCAAATACTCGGAATCAGGAAATATAAATCTTATCCAAAAAGTTAATTTAAGAATTATACAATTTTTGTCTTTCTTTTGCAGTCAAGACCGTGGACACAAATTTTGAATGAAACTTCAGCAAAAGAATTCATCAAACTAACCACTGCATTTATAATTTTGAGATTAGGAAAAGGCGTCATTGTCAGTTTGGTACTGTTGACTTTTACTGCGCAGTTTAACAATTTGGAACCAGGTTATGACTACGTGTGCCTTACGTTCGTCTTTTTCATTGTCACACAGTACCAGAGTAGGTTTTTTCGAAATGAAATATACATTGCTAGTGACCCTTAAATCACTTCCTACAGCTTTATTTTACTTTCATAAAATACACTTTTTATCATGTGGCTTTCAGATAACGGTTCTGTCAGGAAATGCCTCATAGAATCATTATCTAAACTTGAATTACAATGCCTAGATGGAATGGAGGATTATTGGGTGCCAGTATTGACCAACAGCATTTCTGTTGGACTTTCGACGGCCGTTTTAATTGGTCTCGTTTTAAATACCAGTAATTACATAATCATGATTATGCTGGGGTAGGCATACCTGCGTTTTAATATTTGAAGTGATTTTGTAATAAGTGAGCCAAATGTTTCGGTTTCACTAGAATAGAATAAAATCATTAATAGTCTGTAATTTCTCTTGATATGGTTAAACAGTTGAGGAAACATCATAAAACCAGATTAAATTAATTTAAAATAATAATATCTGAATGAATATTTTTTATTTAGTTTTTCCACGCAAATTATCAGTTGTTTTTGTGTCTCCTAATCTCACAATACCAATTAAAATATTTTTTTAAATATTTTCAGATACATAAATATTTTTGTGCCATCTTTTCATTCACTTCATGATGCCGTCCTACAACTGGTTAAGCAGCGTTCTATTATATCCAGTTATCCCTTAGCAATGTGGGAAAACCCACAGGTAATTGGACAGAAGCCACAATTTAATGGCAATTTTCCTGAATCAATACACAAACGAATAAGAAAAAAAACTTCTGCAATAATTTTAATGAATTTGTATTCAAGCAATAAAAATAATAAATTTAATATTGCAATTTTAAAAGCTTATAATAAATCTTTCTATAAGAGATTTTATTTCTTAAATTATTAAAAAATTATTAATCCACTGAAATGAGAAATGTAAAAGAAAATATTAATCCAACATCGAGCAATTTCGGTAGAGCAACAAAAATCTGTAGATTTTCTCTTAATAGGTAAATTTACCTTTTTTAAATTAAATTTTTTTGCTATTTAATCCAAGTTACAGTACAAGGATCTTAACCGAGCATTATATTTTTAAGTTGATTTTAAAGTCTACATCAGAACTTTGTAAATCGTAATATCTATTTCGTTTTTTTTAGATTCGTGGAGGATATTCTTGTGCGGTCTGCCTGGAGAAAATGCGATTGCTTTCGGCAAGGTGCACACCATGCGGCCACGTTTTTCACGGTTCCTGCCTTAGAAAATGCCTTCAATATTTCAAACATTGTCCGTTATGCAAAACCTTAATTCGATAAAAAAAAGAGCAAATTCTCTACGTTTTACGAATTAAACGAGTGCTGTTTCATTATAATTTAATTAATTTATTTTGTTTTCATGAATAAAATATAAGTAAGCAAATTCGATTTTCATTTTCGTAAATGAGAATTTCATTGGATATAACAATTCGGTCCAAAACACTCCATTCTTCTAGTTCAGGATGCGGTAAGAATGCCTAATAAAAATCCCAGCGTTAAATATGTAATTAAACAGTTAAGACTGCCGCTCATGATTTTGACAAAACTATTTATTTTTTCAAGGAATAAAACCGAAAAAAATGCCGGTCATCTAAAAACTTCTGATAAAAGTAACTGGTCTTCACATCCCCTATCCTCCAAATTATTATGCTTTTTTATGTTACATTTTGTTAATTATTATTCACAATGTATTCCCCTGTTCAGGAGAATTAGAAGCGAAAATATAAGGTAGAAAACCTAAATAGCTGATGCAGATTTATTGAATTACAAACGCTTAAGACCATTCTAAATGTGATAAGCTAAGCTTCTTTTGCAGTAGTAATTAGAGAACACACATTTACATGTAAATGCGGCTAAAATCATTTTTAGGTTAGATATTCGTAATACTTTTCATTAAATTGGCTAAAAAGCGTCTAAGTGCTAATGCCAGCAGATCAAATGATCAAATCCAATATCGAATTACAATGCTTTCCAAACAAATCATTCGAATTGCAGTCGTATAATTTTATATTATTTGTTTCAAGATACAAATTTCAATTTTTGATTATTTATTTCTTGATACAAGTTATAAGATTAAACGATTCTGATTTCGACAACGTTTAACGCATTGAAAATGCGCGGTTACTTTCCCAGCAAGATCTTTCTGGTCGCACCAAAACTCTGTCCGGATTGGGTGGCTCCTTTGTTGGTGCCAGCCTGGAGACCAATAACGGTTTCGCCGGCCCGCAGCTGCTCCTCGGAGAATTCTCTTCTATTTTCCTCGGATGGTCGGGGCCCCAGGAAAGGTCCACGCCATTCGGGATGCTTATACGCCTGAAGAAATCGATACATTAATTCAATGTCGTCGAGCAGGAAATTTTCCGAGTTTTCTTCATCCCTAACCTTAGTAAGGGATACTTACGGTTCTTCCGATGGCGAAAATAGTCATGGTAACTTGCGCTATGTTTTTCTTGTCCCATAAATCCACGGTTTGAAATAAATCGACGTCGGGTACCCCGTATTTGACGCAAGCTTTCTGAAATCTTAAATACATATCTTTTGATTCGATTCCGATTCCCGGCTGGAGAAAGCCGGAGCGTTTTCCGACTGCCCATTTGCACAGGCACAGGCAACTTCCATCCGACTCGAAAGCAAGTTCGGGGATCATTCACGGGACGGAAATGGAAAAAAAGGTGGAATTCCAGATTCCTTTCGGAGTTTCTCGCCTCCCCGCGAGGCGGCGGAGTCGGCCATTATTTTACTACCGAAAATTCCTCCTCCGTGAACTCGATCCGCGGATCTCCTACGTTTCATTTTATCCTGATACGTAACAACGTCACAGTAGAAGACCAGCAAGAATCACTGCCGTACGAGGGGAAACCTCATTTAAAACGTCTTTTTTCTGCGCTTTTTCTTCCTTCCGAGCCTCCCCTTCCCGCTCCTCCTCCCTCGTAAGGAGTTGCCCCTTCGTTCTCCTCTCGCTGCGAACCCCTCTTCGAAATCGACGTGCGCTTCCAAGTGGATTGCTCCATCTCCCCCTCCCTCCCCCACCCTAACAACAATCGCGGCAGCAACGACCGCGGTTCTTACGCTACGGACGGAGCAATCGTAAGAAGAACGGAGGCGAACCTCGTTAAGCAAGAGGAAGCAACTCTCTCTCAAATCGCGACGATTTCCATTTCAAAATTACCACTTCACGGCCTGTTTCAAGCGCGGGTAGACTCAGTTTACGATTCGCGACGTTCTTCCCCGGACCGTAAGATGATCCATCCGAATGATGGTGCTTCATTCGCTTTTTCAGCCGTCCACCGAACTTCCATAAAACTTCCCTTTTTTCACCGAAATTTTCAGAAATTTACACCGAATTCCGGGAATCCACGAAAATTTTTTTATAACGGTTTAAAAAACCCCGTTTTCAAGTACCGTTACGTTTGACGAACGGCGCTTCGCGTTCCTAATGACAAATTCACACCCCTCCCCTTGGAGATGCTAACGGGAACGACACGCACCCAAATCTAATTGGAAAACTAATTGACGGTACTTCACGTCAGTTGATTTCACAAGTCCACGAAGATGGCGGCAGAGGCGAAAATTTAACGGGAAGCGGTGACTTCTAAGAGTGAGCGAACGAGAAGATGGGGCGGCAGTCGTCCGCCATACGAGGAATGAGATCTTTTTAAGATTCGTCCCGTTCCGAGATAATCTCCGACCGCGCTTTGAAGCATCCTGAGCGACTAAAATCCGTTTTAACGAATATGTTGACAGGGAATAATAGTTGGGAAGAGGTCGCTAAGCCGTATTTACGGTAAAGACGGATAAGCTGCAATGAATTAATTACGCGGATTCATTCAAGTTATCTTTTTTCTCCTCCACGGCTTTTTTTTTTTCCTCTCGCCAGTGCAGCGTCTCTTCTTGCACTCATATTCGCCGGATGCGTCAGCCGTTCGCTTTTTTTAAAACCGATCGTCCATCTGTGGCGGGCGTCATCGTCGTCGTTTCTCGTTGTTGCCGCTCCGCTCCTTCCGCGCGAAAAAAAAGAGAAAAACCGGAAAGGGGAGGGCGACTGCCGCAATCTCTCCACCGCGGCCCGTCCCCGGAAGGGGTCGGTTCCTCTCCTTCCTCGTCCGCGAGGAGCTTTCCCGGAAGTGTGCGGGGACAGAGCCGGAGGGGTGCCGCGGATCGGCGTTACGAAAAATCGGCAGGAAGCGCGCCGAACGCGAGGAGGGAAAACGCGCCACGAGGAGGCAGAGGAAAAAGTGGCGCACGTGAAAAGAAGGGTGACATAAATTAATTCTGGAGGAAATTGACGGCGGGGCAGTGCATAAGTTAAACATGCACTTGCCGGTCGTATTGCAGGCAGTTGGTAGGGGTTTCGAGCTAGGGGGGACAAGCTCACACACTGATGGGGACGCAGAAGTGCAGAGACAGGGTTTGCTGGTGGGAAAAGATCGGTTTAATTCAGAGAGAGAGAGCAGTGTCGCTCGCTCGTAACGTCCGACATTAGCCCCTCTTGATACCAAACAATTATAAGCCGAAGGAGGTTGCGTTCTGTCAGTTCGCCCTTGTTCCCGACGAACCTCGACGTAAGTTGATTGCGTCACGTGCAAAGTTACCGCACCGAACGAAACTTTCTTACTTGTCGAATCGCGATTTTTTTTAACGTGACGTTGCCGCCCGCGAAACGACGTGAATAATCGGACGTTCCACGTCGTCAAATCCTTAACAATGAAACATCCCTAATCATAAATTTAATGGAGTAAAAAAAAAAAAGAAGAAAAATGGGCAATTTATCGCACCATTCAACTTCGTATTTCTGCATTCTCAGCGTCGATCCCATTCCCGAGTAAATCGTGCAACAATGTAAAAAAAAAATGCCGCCGTTATTGTGAATAAATCGGAGCAAGTGTGCTGCGAGTTTGAATGAATGCATCGTAGATCAACGTCAGAAAAGTTGAGGTTATGTCGGGCTTTTTCGTGCCAAAATTTCGACTACTCACTGACTCAGATTATCCATGAACTTATAATCGCCGCCGCTGTAATTGATTCTGGGGATTAGCCCAGGCTGCAGCTTATTCATCAGCTTGCAGAGGTAAATGCCGTCTCGCAGGACGTCCTCGTAGGGCACCCCGGGAGGGAACCTTTCGCCGACGACTTCCTCTATCCACCGCTGAGCTTCCAGCTCCTGTTCCGGTTCTCGCTTTCCGGCAACCTGAAAGGATATAATTTCAATGAACTTCAAGAATTCCTAAATGCGCACGTAAGAACTCGGCTCGTTCGTGCAAAATTTAAATTTTAGGTCTTTTCTCGAGCAACTTTTAGCCCTTTACAACGTACTTAAGTTCATTCAAAACGAAAATTCAAATATATCTCCATCTCCGAAACTGAATCGAATTGTAAAATTTCCTAATGTACTTATAAGGTTCTGACATTCCGGCGGAGTTTTACCAACGGGTGAAACCCGTAAAACGTATCATGTCGCATTGGAGAAAGCAGATGTTTATTTTTGGATCGCCAACGTTGCGTAATAAATTAACGTCATTTTGGATGCTGGGTAAAGTTTAGATTTTTCTTTTCTGATGCTATTGAGCCTCTATACTTGAGGGAATATTAATGTGAAGCTTGCCATTAAGTTAATCCACGTCATTTGGTTCGCACGTCTTCAACAGTCCACGTTTTCACGATCTCACAATGCCGGTAGGTATAAAACAAATAACGTAGAAATAAAATAGGAATAACTTTTTTTCTTTTTGGCGTGATCCTCGCACTGAGTGGGTAATCAAATTAAAAACTCAACAGCTATCTGGTGAAAAGTTATTCAGGTCGTACCCAAACTAGCACCGAGAACGTTTTATATATATATATATGCAAAATTCTCATGTCGGATCAAGTATTGCCGTAACTCTGGACCTCCATAATATGGTCACTCAATGCGAATTGCCATAGCTGAATGCTAAGATTTTGCTGCATGAGCCAAACGAAGTCAATCTTCGAGTTCTGTTCAGTAAGAACGTCCCAGCAAATACCTATTCCTTCAGTACGTACATATTTACATTTAACAGTAAGGAAATTTTATTAAGACATTACTTAACTAATAAGGACTTTTATTAAGAAAAGGTTGCAGGCGAGAAAAATTTTATGACGCGTGGATTTATTTTGATTTGAAAGTTAAGAGAGAGAAATTTTAAGGTTTTTGCCGTGTGACCAATATTTACGCCTTATTAACGGTTTCGAATTACCTAAAAATGACATGCCATATTCGTCTTATAAATGTGTATTTATAAGTCTGATGCTTATGTTTAATTTAAACAAGAATTATTGCTTAATTTCATTCATTTGGCAGCTATTTCAGATCGACACAGATCACATGAAAATCAAAACGATATAAACATATCGATAGTGATGTCTTTCGCAGAGAATTGGTACCATTAAGTTTCCATTTGCCCGGGAGAACATGTCTTTGAACGGTATATCCATGTAGCCAACAAATCAAATTATGTATTGATTTTATTGAAAATCATGCGGCACAATTATTTGAAATCAATTATTTTGCGAAATCCGAGAAGTACGTGCGCAATTGTTAATGCTGCGATTAAGAATTAACAGAAATAACATAGCGTTAAAAACAATAAAAAATTTTACAAAATCAGTAACACATGGCAGTAATTTATGTAAATAAAGATAATTTTTATATTTTTATGACATAATATTATTTTTGAAAAACAAAAGCCGTCCAATTATTAATGTTATAAGTGTTTTACCTTGCATCTCATATTAGAGTATGACTGGTTTGTTTTTTTCGGATATTTAACAGACGGCAATGGTTCGATAAACAAGATATTTAAAAATTTATTTTCGTAAATCAAATCGTTTATTCTGAAACTATCAATCAAAAATCAGCCAATTTGAATCGTTTCAATAACGTGCAATTGAGGGAATAATTTCTGGGGTTTATCCTCGGATAATTGCATTTCCCCAGGCGCTTTCTTGTACGTAATTTTCCTCTTTTATGTAAGATTTCGAAAAAAGAGAAGAGTTCAAGTTCCTAATAACTTTTGGCTATGTCACAGGCGATTTACACTCTCTGTAAGCGATTGCTTAAGGCCAAAATTAAATTTGAGCTACATACAATGCATGACGTCAATTTCTTTGGAAGAAATGTTTGAAATTTGCCAAAAAACAAAAAGAAAAGCTTTTATTGAGCCTTGTTATGAGTTCAATGAATTATTACTTTTGTGATGGACTTGTGAATATTTATTGCCAAGATGAGTAAACGAAAAGTTCGAGTATGTTAAATCCTTTTGTCTGAGATTCAGATTCAGAAACCATCATCATCGATTCTAACAGCTTATCTTCAAAAATGTTGCTGCAAGCTAAAATTTGATTGCGACATGCGAGGAAAAACCATGCAGAGATTAGGTACGAACAATCTTTGTTAAAAGCATGAGTGAGAAAGCGATCAAAGATAAAAGGAATTCCACTCAACATATTTATTCTATCCATTTTACTCATGATTTATAAGTAATTAAGACCAACAGATTATAAACAGACATCAGGATGATGGGTTTGAAAAAACAACAAATGTCCGTGAATAGATTCGATAATAATTGTAACGTACGTTTATCAAATATTCCGATATTTGGAAGGTTCTTTTTCATTAATTCTGCCACATTTACAATGGAGATTCCTTTAAATGTCTGTAGCAAGGTGGATATTACGAAATTGTTTTCGTTGCAGGGTCGAAACAAGGAGCAAGAACAGGAGGTGCTGCAGTGGATTTTTGATGTGTTGGGCGAGCCTGTACCGAAGGGAGAATACGAAGACATACTCAAGGATGGAGTCATACTTTGCAAATTAATAAATAAAATATCACCCGGTTCGGTGAAAAAGATCCAGGAAAAGGGAACGAACTTTCAGCTCATGGAGAACGTTCAGAGGTATGCTTTGTGTACTGTACATCACTGTGGGACGCAGTTTGGAGAAAGCAACGTTCCGATTTTCGCATTAGAATGTTCGAACTTAAACACGGCGCTAGTCTGGAACTTCATTATTTTTCGTGTAAAATCATCTGTCTATTGCCAAATGATAAAAAGAAATGTTATATCTACGTGACACAAAATATTCAAAATAGAAATATTGTCATTAAATGATATCGGGTTTTCGTTAAACGGTCAAAGACGAGCCAAAAGTCAATTTTGAAAGCGCAAATGAAGGTTTAATGTCAAAGGCCGAAGACATGCCAAGAATAGTGTCATTGCACGAAGCCAGAACGAGTCCAAAAAACGAGAAAGTCTGGATATAATTTGGAAGGATCATTTTTCGTTCAGCGAGGGCGGTGGAAAGTCAGCCAAAGGGAGACGGAAATATCCATGGAAAATGAGATCTTTTTGGCTTTGAACGCCATCACTTTATTAATATTAAGCATGAGTCTCTTTGAACTTCTTCCAAATCATCTTTCCTTCTCCGATCGCTTTCTTTCGGCATGTCTGCACAAGAAATGGCCCGAGAACGTTTCCAGCATTCCGCTTCGCAGGGAGGCCACCGACTGCGGCGGCACGCAGAATTCTGGCACGGTCCTCGAGGTCGATATCTAAGCCAGGCTGCGAGAAATTAGTAAATGATTTAAAAATAATTAATCTTGATATGTTGCTAATAATGAAATTCTTTTATCCGATGCCAAGTTCGCCTGACGTTTGAGACAAACAAAAAAACATTATTTTGACATAAATCTTGAACTTGGGGGTAACCGTCGATGTGATACTTTGACCGCAGCAGTTCGTAATACGTTGCGATTTGTAGATTTCAGGCTGCCATAAAAAAGTACGGCGTACCGGACTCTGAAATATTCCAGACGGCCGATCTTTTCGAAAGACGAAACATCCCCCAGGTCACCCTCTGCCTTTACGCACTCGGAAGAATAGTAAGTGACGGGGAATAATCTTTTACCCTCATTTTTACCTTCTTCGGTCGCAATTGTAATTTGTCTTCTTTCAGACGCAGAAGCATCCGGAGTACACCGGACCGGGTCTCGGTCCTAAAATGGCAGAAGAAAACAAGAGAGAATTCACGCAAGAGCAGTTGAGGGCACACGAGGGGCATCTCAATCTGCAAATGGGGTACAACAAGGGTGCATCCCAATCTGGGCACGGGGGGTTTGGCAACACGAGGCACATGTAGATAATTTTTTTGGCTTACAGCATATTTATTTATTCACTTAAAATTGTATGTCGCTTCTCACGATGGAAAATTGCTCGGAATATTTCGGGATTAATTTACATGCTCTTTTTGATTCCCGAAGGAGTGCTTTTGTCATTCTCCATTCTTAGAGTCTTGCCCGTTTAATATCGTCGTTTACACCCCAAAACGAAAGTCGATATTCCTTGGCAATGAAGCAAATATTACACCAATAAAAAGTTCGTCGATTCTTTTTCTATAAATATTTCCGCAGTATACCAAAAGACTTTTTAAAACAGTATTTTATTTCTTATTCACTAGGAAAATTTCTCATTTCTTTTCTTCTAATTACTAGAATTAAAGTATTTCCTGCTGGTGAGATAATAACAAGAAACCTTAACAGGTGCATTAATTGAAGTAAATTATTATATTGAAATATAGTAATATTACAAATCTAATTTTTTGTGCTACATGTAACAATTATTATAATAAAAATATCTTATAGGATTCGAACATCAAATATTACTAGTTTTATTTGACTAATAGTTGCTGATTGTATAAGTTTCCGACGAGTGAAAGCTATTTTATTTATACGTTCAAATATTAAAAACTTTTCGTTTTTGTTTCAATTTAAGAGGTTTTTAATATAAGTGTGAAACGATCATTGTTAATAAGTCATATATATTTCTAATTTGCCATTACACGGATCGTCACCTCAATCAAAATTTTGGTGTATTTTGAAATGATTGTTGTTAACAATATTTTTGTATCATTTAAATATCTAGATTTCAAAAAAAAAAAAAGAAGTTGTACATTTTACTCAGCTTGTGTACAGAATATGAAACAGGGGATAGTTATGCTCATCGGTTATCATTTTTCTGGCAGAAATCCACGTTGGCAAGGCGAACTCCTCTGTCAAAGCAGATATTCGATTTTCTAATGCCGCTAAGTGAAATAGAAGCTAAATATAACTATGGAAATGTTATTGGAAGGTATCATAAATCTTTCGTTCGGGCTCGAAAGAGCAGAAGCTATAAATTTTCGAACTGAGATTGTTGAGGCGGATTTATACGACAGACCGTAAGAAAACCATCGAATCAAGAAAGTTTTGCAGTGGTGAATCAACAGCTTGCCGTACTCCAAAGTATTTTTCTTATGAGTTATAAATAGATTATGGGGAGGCAGTAAAATCGGGTTAGACATGCCTCGGAACTGTTACTGGAACGTCGCGCGATCTGAAAACCAGGCTTGAATGTAGACATATTGAAAGAAAGCGCATATAAAAAAACAATGAGCTATGTTTAAATGTTATTGGTAAATTATAAATTTAAGGCAGGATCCCTCAAAATTTTATAATAAACGCAAGTTAACGAACACGGAATTGCTTTATAATTTGTGATATTATATAGTTTACGCAAAAAAAGGTTAATTTAGTTTATTCAGAAATATCCAATGCCTAACACTGCATAAAAATATCATCCGTTAATTTTCGTTCAAATGTAATTTAGACAATTTTCATGATTTCATAGATTGATTCATGAAGTCCATCGTTAAGGTTAGCGGACGGGATGTTAGGGGATGAAAATGCCAAGATTCGTTATTAGCAAATATCGTTTCCATTTGTTCGGAAGAAACCACAACCAGACGCAACTAAAGACTTTCTCCCTACAAATCCCCACCACGACGGACATTCTCCTCCGTGTTAACCAAAGAACAACACATAGACAAACAAATAGAGTTACCTGCCACAATGGACGCCCTGGCATTTTTCCTTTTTTTCTATTTCTTCAGCTTCGGAGGAGTTCAAAAGCACCACTGCTGGACTCATTACAAAAGCTTGAACGGCGATTTCGCCGTTCGCCTCGTCCTCGTCCGACGCATTGGCAAACTTCATAAGTTTACCTTTATCTATTTCGGTTGAGTCATACTTTGTTATTTCAGGATGTTGAATTTCAGGGCAGGGACGGATCCGGATAATCAGATTCTGCTCATATCGGGGACCAAATTTGGAAGAGCTTCATTGAGGATTTCGGCCGTTTTCTTTAAAATGTAAACGAGCTAAAAGTGTTTTATTCGAAGCGAATTTTTCAAAATGTTGTCGACAGTTATCATTCAGTGGTACTTTTTAGTGGGGAAATTTAAAATCCGAAAATTTACGCCCGTTCACACTCTCAGCGACGAGTTAAATATTTAACATCAAATGTTCGATTCCGTGAAACATGTATTTACATGCGAATCCAACTCGTTTGCAAAGTCCTGAAAAAAAAACTAGGTTCTCCCAATGGTTGTTTACGTTCGAAATTCTTTATTATTTCATTGGTCAGCGGAAGGTTGGAAAAAGTTGATTGGCCGCAAAATTCGGGCGCCATATTGCAACCCGAAACGAGTTCTTGACCCGCCGCCTCCGCGGGTCACGTTTTCGTTGAATCAATGAAAGACGATGTCGTTCGATTAAAGTTACAGATGGCGAAGGCGGCGAAAGCGTACCCGACTTTCGGAGGGGTTTGCGGAGGTTGCGCTTATGTTTGCCATTTCCGGAGGCTTCGAGTAGAGAAATCGCGGCCTCGCGAATCGAAATTTTCTTATTTAAGTTGCGCAAGATCAATGCCTTGGTTTTATTTGCCTTCGGTTTCTCAATGAAAATCGCGTGGAAAAAAAATTTAAAGAGTCGAATGCGTTTGCCAAATTTTTTCGCTTTTCCATTTCAAACCGGAGTTCGCGTTCGCTTTTAACAACCTTTATCCCGTCTTTGTCCGGAAACTTTCCCTCAGGGGCGGGGGGTGGAGTAGGGAATTTTTTAAAGCGACGCACGTAGGGGAATCATCCGAATGCAGGGGAACCTGGACAAGGAGGGAAAGAGCGAGAACCACGGAACCGGTTTACACGTGCGATCCAAGCGAAGCGGAGAAGGGCCGTAACCTCCTAAGCGCAATGTTCTCCTAATAACGAACGCTTTAAATTAACTCTCCGTTCCTTACGTTTTCTCCTTACAGCTTTGATTTTTTTATATATATTGATCAGTAATAATAATAATAATAATAAAACACAAGTTAAATTAAACGTCGATGACTTTTTTTTATTTAAAGGGATCAACAACATGATCTCGAAAGGAGTAAGCGGCGCCCTCCCCCTCCTCGTCACTCGATCAACTCAATGAAGAAAAAACGATCCTCGTGCTCCGCCTCGTTCCATACAATCGAGCCTCCCCTCTTCCCTCCCCTCCGTCATACATCATGCCTCACGTACATTATTTTTTTTCCCCCATTTCCTCTTGTTTTAGATGTGGAGCCAGCGACGCAAGTAAACAACAACCATAGCAGGAGAACATCATATTTTAGAGGTAAACATAAACAACGCAAAATTAGATACGTAATTCCAGGGACTTCACCGCTCGATTTCCCCGTTCCCGCACGGAAACCGCGGACGAACGAGAATCGTTGAAAATTTCTCGCTTCCGGGCAAAGTCTCCGGGAGTGATCTTTCCTTCCGGATGACGTTGTTCTTTTCCGAGAAATCCGATCCTCGTTTCGGTCAGCTTAAGAAGATGCAGACGATATCAGAGGAGCATAAAAAGGGGTGGGGGCAGGACCGCGAATTGTTCCCAAAGGAAGCGGAAGTTCTTTTCCCTCATCGTTCCCTGTTAGGAGCCGAAAGCGAGTTTCGAGGCTTTCGCATGGCGAAGCGAAGGAAGCCGTCGGTTAAATTTTTTCCCTCGCCTTTCCGCCGCGTTCGGAATCGCGTTCGAAATATTTCTCCGTTCCTTTTTCCAATTCCGTTTGACTGCTCGTGAAAATCCCGATCCGAGACGAAAAAAGCGAGAGGGAAGGAAAACGAAAAAAAAAAAATGGCGCGGAAACGAATCGTCACTTCCCGTCCGTCCCCGCTCCCTCGAGAAATGGGAAGAAGGTGGAAAAAAAAAAATGTCGTCAGTCAGTCTCAGCAAACTGCGTTTTAAAACCTCCAAATCATCTCGTTTATATCAGAGGATTATGAGTCGCACTTCGGCAGACGACACCCTCCCGGCGTCGGATCGAATGCGCCATTTCGTGAGAGACCTCCTGCCGAGCATGCTTTGCTAGTGAAAAAGCTGTGTTCAGTTGCCACTCTCTTGCTGTTTACATTTGCATAATACCTAGTGATTGACAGATATTTCACAAAATGGCTCCGTGGCAATCGGAGAACACGCTCGCTCACACGTTCACACACGCAAGCCGCCGGCTGCGCGAGCGCAGCAATTAAAAAGCAGAAGAAAAAGATTTTTTTCTTTCACGACGTGAAAAAAGGATGAAATCGGTTCAATTGAATTCCAACACACTGAAAAATTGAAGGGAGCACGATGAGTTTTGGAAAAGAGTTTGATCAAGGAATCATAACACGAAACAGGTCTCATTTCGTTCCTTTTTTATTTCTTAACCAACTTCGCCGAGCAGGGGCGTATTCAATCACGCTTTCCTGTCGGGCGGAATCAAGTTCGGAAATCTCCGCATGTTCCAAGCCGGAATTCTCTTCGAATCAGCTCAAATATACGCGAGTCGCAACCTCCGTCGAATGCGACTTCGGGGATCGCGGAAACGTTTGCAGTAAAATATAAATCCGAGGTGTTCGTTCGACGCGAGAATGCGAACAGCTTAATCCGACACTGCAATCTCTTAATCGCTTCTTTCCCCTCCCCCGAAGGCAGCGCTGTGAAATTCGTTCGAATCGACCAGAACGAAGGAGGCCTACCTAACCTCTCTCGCATTATGAATTCCTGGTATGAAATCTAACAAAATATGAAAATTCCCGAAACCCATCGATGTGTAATAATTTTCCACAATGTCTTTGACGATGGCCTCGAACGAGGAAGGCTCGAAAGACTTTCAAATGCAATTTGGATAAACCGTATTCAATGACAAAAGAATTTTTTCGGAACGCGATGACCGAAATATATAAAAAGGCCTCGTCTGATGCAATGCATACCGGTCGCGCGCTCATCTTACCGTCCGTACTCTTTGACTGCTTTTTTTCTTAAAATTTAAGAAAAGTGATAAAAGGACGGATACGTCCTTGGAATTTGCGTCACGAGCTGGAGGGAAGGGGAGGGTAAATCGTGTTTTCTCATGGACATTGCTGATTTTTGAACTGCCCCTACAATTTCATGATTATACTATTTTTTTCGTATGCGTTTAGAAGAAGACGAATTCATTTTCTGTAAGTTTTCGAGTGTCGGACTGTGATTTCTGAAATATTGCAGTCACAATCAAATTATATTATTATTATAATAATAACAATAATAATAACTATTATTATTATTATAAATCACGTTAATTAAAGGATCAGAATCTCATCTGACGGTCAGAACGTAACCAACTCTTGCCCCGGATGTCAACTGCTGGGGGAAATTTTCCGGAAAATTTATTTTCATTCGAAAATGATGTATAAGAAGTAATACACTGTTATTATCCTAATTATACCGGAGTGTTTGAAGTTAGAAATTTTTTCGGACTTTATCATTTTGGAGCTGTAATTCGGGCGGTCATGCAATCCATTTCAGATTCGTTGTACAGATAAACTGCCCAATCAGTGCTGACTCACGGGGATACACTTTTACCGTGTGCAATTGCAAAACGTTCCCCGCTGGAAGGTGATTTTTCTCGTATCTGGCCACATTTCCTCCGGATTGTTTCTGACAGCGGAGAAATCCGAGTTTGAGGAAATAGATCCCCCTATAGCTATATGGAAATTTATTGGTGTCATGAGAACATTATTGGTAAAAAAAGGAAAAAAATCCGCGGAAAATGCTTCCGTTATATGGCCGAACCTGATGTGGAAAAATTAAATTTTTTCGCAATGAAACATCACATTTGTTTAGAATATACTTCCAGGATTGTGGAGGATTCGCCATCACGTGAGGACTCTTGATTTAACTTTCGTCATTTGGTGTCTGAACATTTGAAAGAAGCATTTCAAAATGATCGGATTCTGAAGCTGAACATCAGCAAAATCATTATTCTAAATGATATCTTCAAACCAATCAAAACGCCAGTTGAAAAATTATTTGATCTTGTTACTCTTTAGATGCACAGTTGATGATCTAATCCCTTCTATTTGAGAGCAAGGAAATTCCATTGAGAGGACCTGATAGCTGTTTCGAATCACAGGATGAAGACGAAGCTAAAACGACGGATGAAAGGAACTTAAGCAAAGGCAAGTTACTGTAAAAAATGTGGATGAAATGACCGAGGAAAAAAAGTTGCTTCTCACAACTGACACGGTAAACTGCAGAAAAAGTATATTAGCATAATATCCAGAAATAACTTTTGGCCATTTAAAAACGAGGCCGCACTCTAAAAAGACCAAAATATCGATGGTATTACTCACGGGAAAAAATAACAGGTATATTATACGGAAAATGTGGATCTTGTGCTGTTTGACGCCTGCCCCGAAAGTATACCCTGAAGAAATGGGAAAAATCACACCCTCCCACCACCGCGGACCGTAAACCTTCCCCAAAACCCATTCTGTTGGAAAGGAAAAATTATTTTTTTTGAGATATAGGAATATTAAACAGTTTGAAGTATAATGTTGCCGGGCAACAATGACCGGGAACCCTTAAAGGAATCCAAAACAATCCAGTTCCACGTGAGACAGTCAAGGGTTGTGGCAGTCGTAGCCAGAGTTGGGTTTCTCGTGTTCATTGGTGCACTCCCCAAGTGCTGGTGGATGTTCTCCCAGTTATGCTTCCTGGATTGCTGTTCCAGTTAGTATGAAACCTTCACTTTTTAACGTTCGCAAATCAAAATAAATGTTTAAAGTATCTCACCGCTTGGTAGTTGTTAGATTTTTCGCTCTCACATATGAAAAGTCATCTAATTACCAGCGGCAGGTAACAATTGCATTAGATTTTATTCACGTATCTCGCAAGGCAATTGTTGCAATGCTACACGTTCTCTCGGGGGATCTTGCAGAACACGCGAATTTTCCGTTTTCAAACAGCGTAAAACCCACAAATGACTTTTTTTTTTTTTTTTTCTCTCGACGTTTTTACGATTGAGAGCAACCGGGAAGTTAGGTGAAACCAGTGAAAAAATCATCGTGCGACAATATTTTCGGGGTGTGCGGTGCCCGAAAGCATAGCACTGCTGTGTTAATTCGTTTTTTGATGCTTTTACCCAAGCCGGTTCTCGGGGAAAAATTAAAAGTAAAACCACACGTTAACACAAATCAGAAAAATTAAATGTACAGGTACGGATTCTCATATAAGAACCATGATAAAAAAAAAAAAAAAAAAACCCGGGAATGGTTCGAATTTAATTTCGTTGGCCACATTTTTCAATAAAGGGCGTAAATCTAACGGAATCGAATGTTCTTTTGGGAAAAGAGCATTAAGGAGGCTTCGCCTCTCCCTCGCCCGTGTAGTAGATCTTTTCATGTACAAGTTACATTACCGTTCGCGGGTCACTTAATCCGAGATATCTTTTGAATGAAAACGTTGCTCAGAACTAATGCACAATGATTCGTTAAGAGCTTTGCAGTTGCTTTAATTCAAGCATTAAGACAGATTATTTATACTGCGAATCACCACTTAAAGATCCATTACGAATTTCATTTATCTTCGTGATGGGATCATTTATCACTTTGTGAAGATTTTTTTTTTTTTTTTATTTCTCGGGCTTTTTTCCTGTCGAGAATTCGGGGGAAGTCGATTAGCCTGGTGCGACAGGGATGGATCGATCGCAAAAATCCTATTTGTGCACTAATATGCGGACTGACGGGATGAAAAACCGAAAATGTCGGTGTCGGTAAAGTATTTGAGCGTATAAATAAGAAATCCGTTCGAAAGCATGTCTTCTTGGGCTTCCATAAAGAGGTCAGTGGTTGACCGGGCTGGACAGGGGAGTGGTTCTCATGGAGAGTTGCTGCATGGAAATCATGCAATGGTTCAATGAGTTACCACGCGAATACAAAACGGGGTCAAACACCGGTACAAATATTATATTTTATTCAATTTTCCGCGGCATTCATGAGCGAGAGATATAAAAGAAGGTTCCACCGTATGATACTCGAGGGAACAACTGAACATTACATTAAATACTACATTCCGGCATTCATAAAAGCATATTTTACATGTAGCTCAATGTAATTTGACGTAAATCGGATGAGGAAATTAGAAAATTTACTCCAATCACGACTTTCGGTATAACATACAGAGTTTCATACATGTCGCTATGTCACGTTACGTGTGATTAATTATTCCTACTTGTGAATTATCACCACGTACGTGAACGTTCGGGGGAGTTCATATAAACCGAACGATAAAGTTTTAATGGATGCTGGTTATCCTGTCGGTCGAGTGTATAACACAAACCTCAAGAAACCCGAAGATTTTTTTTCGCTTAGCGGGCAATAAATCAATCCAGTTTGATTGATGAAAAATCAATGTCGCGTATAAGAAAATCCAAATATTAAACACAACGCGGGAGCCTGCCGGATCGACGACAGACACGAAATAACCCGGAGTTTTGGAGGATTGAAAGCGACCGATGCCCATCCGGACACTGCGGTCCAGATGACCACTCTGCTGACGCGAACAGGATTAAGGTACCGGTCGCGACACGATCGGAGAGTACAAAACGAAAAGATTTTGATTTATTACAGAATCTTGTTCGGAAATGCACGGACATGAACCGGAAACCTAATGAGTTCGTGAGCTCAGCTCTGGAAAAAAAATTGGCGGACAAGGAGGGAAAAAAATTAATGAACTGCCATAAAACGAAAAAGAAAAGTCAAAGC
This sequence comes from Ricinus marginatus, assembly GCA_028565995.1. Lineage (NCBI taxonomy): Eukaryota > Metazoa > Arthropoda > Insecta > Psocodea > Ricinidae > Ricinus > Ricinus marginatus. Next base: position 41,443 of record JAOWBB010012231.1, read on the forward strand.
TAGGATATGGTTTAAAAAAGGAGGTGGAAACGTAATGTCTGTGGCAGTGAACATCATGTCTGACAGACATATTCATTAACAAACTGTCAATTTAATGTTTTCTTTGCCTTAAAAGGGTTGCTTGTTGGTTAAGGTTTGCATACACTTGAACTGCCTGGTAATTAAGGAGCTTGTGCGGAGGCAACGGTTTGAATGTGACCATCGGAAAATTCCGAACGGTCATAACCGCTTCGTGCGGAAGAGCCAACGTGGATATCTTGGGGCCTCTTCGGTTCCGGAATCGAAAATAACCAGTTATCGATCTCGGTTCGCAAAAGCGCATTAATGCAAGTAATTGCTTAAATGTCTGAGAGACGAATGTGTCGCATGTTGCCGAGGAAAGCAAAAGCGATGCATGGCCGAGGCGAAAAGTCGGGGGTAAAGCCGAGAAGGGGTGGTAAAGGGATGAAGAGGGATGAACCCGGGCCATTAAGCAAATCGATCGGCCTCCCTTGCCGGACAAAGTCGGACCTTTAAGTGTTCCGTGACTCAAGGGCACTTTAAAGGAGGTCCCCGATTTACGCGGCGTTAGGGGCAGTTTAATGGCACCCACCCCCTGAAATTCGGTAATGCAAACTGCACCCCGGAGACCCGAAGCTTCGGTGGACACTCTGAAGGCTCGTTACAAAGCACTTCGATTGTTCGGGCATGATTTTTCCTGTCGCGTGATATTCTCGAACTGTTTTCCGATTCCTCTCCCTCCGATTGTCATATCCCGTCAGATTAATTTCGCGTGATGTTTCCCAACTTGACACCAAACACGGCGAAAATCCTCAAATCGTGATTCCGCCTCGGATATCGATATCGGCGCGAAAGCAGCAGACTCCCTTGAGGGCGGAATTTTCGGGGCGTCGAATCCACGACCCTTAAGTGGTGTTCGGCTCCGGGAGCAGAGATTGAAAAATTTTTCTTTTTCCCGAAGTCACGAGGAAAATCGAAAATTTTCCAGCCGAGAAGCCCTTCTGCAGGGAGCAGCGACACACAAAAATGGCGCACATTTCCTGGTTCATAATTGGTTTCCCCTTAAAGCAAAATTTAAAGCCGCAACCTAAAAGCTCAGGAAGGAGTTCATTATGGAAAAAAGGGAAAACGAAAAGCACCACTTTTTTCAACCCTCCTTCGCATTAACCCATCTTTAGCTTAGCCGACTAAATCCATCATAAAACATGACCTAAATACATCTCATTCTTTCATTATCACCCCGTTAATAATTCAGGGAGGATTTCCCCTTTATATTTTCCGTTTTTGCTGCGGGAAAATAAATTTGCGCCTTCCCCGAACCGGTTCGGGAAGACCGGAGCTTGGGAAAGCGAAAAACCGATACTGAAGGCAATAACCGATGCAAATTTTTATTTTAGAAAAAGTGAAAAAACCCCTGACTGGAGATGTGGATTCTATTGACGACCGTCATCTTCTGCCACGTTGTCGAAGGAAACTACCCAGTTTTCGATTACAGGACGAGGATGCGGGTTCTTTTACTTCCGGCAGACGTTCGGCCTGGTTCTGTCGTCTACAGACTGCGGGGTACAGACTCCGACTATGACTACCCCTTGCAGTTTAACGTGGCTGGTGAGTTACATCAACAGAATACAGTGGATTATTATCGTGAAAAACGTTTGCCGTGTTAATATTTTGAAACTGCAAATTTCCGTTTTCCGTTAAGTAGAGGACAATTTTCATGGTCGGATGCATATGGCTCCTTTAAGTGCGGATTCAGACACTTTTCCAATTTCAGATGATATCGGAAAGGCGATCATCAGGATCGAGAACATGCCCTGCGCCCCGACGCACACTTACTGCCAGGCAAACGTGATTTTAGCCAAGAAACTGGAAGCCGGGAGGGTGTACGACCTCGTGCTCAGCCTGAAGGATTCCTCGGGACGAGAGACGAAAGTGGACAGCATGATAAGGGCCACCAGAGCGACGTCGCACTTCGACGACGCCTTCCCGTACGTGCCGAGCCTCCTGACCGTACCGGAGAGCACCGCCGTCGGAACGATCCTGGATTTTGTCCTGGCGCGGAAAAATCCGAAAAGCTCTCAGCACGCTTACTTGGAGCTTTGGGGATCCGAAAAGTTCAGGATCGTCCAAAATCTGTCCACGAAGGACCTAACAAACGGTTCCATCACCCTGACCGGCGTCCTCGACTTCGAGGATAAAAACATGTACATGCTTCAGATTTACTCTCTGGTATGCTTCGAAATTCTTCGTTCGAGTCGTTTCCTTCTCGGGCGCGAGCCACCGAATGTTTCGGAATATTTCCAGGATCCGTACGTGGAGCCGGGAGAGGACACGAGGAACATCGCAGGCTTCCAGTTGGCGGTTGTCGTGGAGGATGATCAGGACATGCCGCCGAAGTTCCATTCGGTGCCGCCCTTGACGAAACTGCGGGAAAATTTAACGGTCGGAGAGAAAATCCTGGAGATTCGAGCAGAAGACGGAGACAGGGGAAATCCTCGCCAAATAAGATACACATTCTCTGACGGGGATAACTCACTCGCGGATTTCTTCAATATAAGCGAGAAAACAGGTACGCCGCGGATTAAAATGCACTTTTTCGGTGGTCGATGTGAAATTTGGGGAGGAAGAATTCTCGGCTGAATAACGACAGGCAAAAAGTGGTGAAGAAGAAATGAAAATTCGGTTTCGCAGGCGACATTTTCCTGGCAAAACCGCTGCGGGAACTAATGACCGTCGCCAGGTCCAATCATCCGATTCTGCTCACCGTAATGGCGGAAGAAGTGAAAACCAACCTGTGGGAGCCACCGGCAATGGCGTCCACCACTCAACTGGCTTTCATACTGGAGAAGAACGTGACAAGATCTCCGCCACGTTTTTCGAACGACGAGTATGCACAATTTGGAGAAGCTGAAGAATCGATCGAAAGGCCATTATTCCAGTCCGAATTTTCGCCCTTTCCAGGTACGTGGCGAGAATTCCGGAAAATTCTCCCCAGGGAACGGCCCTCGTCTTCGGCGAAGCTTACGCCACTCTTATGGCAGACGATGACCTCAAAAAGGGCGGTGTGTTCTCCCTGACGCTGGACAACAACAACGGTACTTTCGAGATCTCGCCCACGATAGGAGAACGCAAGACAAATTTCGTGATTCGCGTGCGCAACAACGTCCTGTTGGACTACGAAGCAAGGAGCTACGTCACTCTCAAGGTGGGCAACAGCAAATCGATCTCGTTCGATGCAGAACAAGCTCGGGACGGACAGGTTGCTAAATAACTGTTCCAGATAGTGGCGCAGGAGCTCTCCACGGGAGATGGCGATTCCTCTGCACCTCTGGTATCCGAGGCGAACGTCACAGTTTACGTAGACGACCAGAATGACAATTCTCCGGTTTTCGCGCAGGAGACGTACGAAGCCGTCGTTGCCGAGAACGTGACTGCTGGAACCGTCGTGACGCAGGTTGGTCTTAACACGCCGACCGCAAAGCTTCCGGTCGGAACCGGAAGGCTCCTTTCACTCTAACAAAGCGTGCCTTCCTGCAGGTTCAAGCCACAGACCTCGACACGGGCATATTCGGCAGAGTGTTCTACACCAATATCCTGGGCAACCCGAACGGTTCTTTGGCTCTGGATTCGGCAACCGGATTGATAACGGTGGCAGCGAATAACCACGGCTTCGACAGGGAATCGGCCCAGGGTATCCGATTGTTCGGTAGTTACCGCGAAACGCTGCTGTCGCATTCTGTTGCGATCGAATGATTTGTGATTTCAGAATATAAATTAACCGTCGAGGCCAGGGACATGGAAGGCATCGGAAACCGCGCCGACGCCCTTTTGCTTATCAAATTGTTGGACGTTAACGACGAGACGCCGCAGTTCGAAAGGCAGGTCTTCGAGTTCATCCTGCAGCCGAATTTGAGAAATTTCACAAGTCGCGCCTTCATCAAGGTGGCCATCTTACTCTTCGTCACCTTACTCCCGATGTTTCAGATGCATCATCATCCATTTTAACGTTCCAGGCGACGGACGGAGACGCCGAGGAACCCAACAACGTTGTCAGGTACGAGATAATGAGCGGCAACTACGAGAACAAGTTCTACTTGAACGAAGTCACCGGGGAGCTTTTTATTCGGGGGAAGTTATCCAAACCAAAGGGCAGAATGAAAAGGCAGTTGGAGTTTCAAGACGATTATTACAACAGCCGACCGACCGGCCACGACAGCGCGATGGATTCGATCATAGTGCTCACCGTCAGGGCTTATGATTTAGGTAAGAAATCGATGAGAGCCATCACCCGGTCTCTGGGCGTCAACTCATCCTCAACTCTCTTCTCTCCCAATCAGGTATACCGCACAGATGGCAACACGCTCACGTCAGGATATACCCGCCCGAGAGCAAGGCCAGGGATATGACGTTTATAGTATCGGGATCGAATCCGGACAAGAGAAGAGTCGAGGACTTGCTGAAGCAAATAACGGGCGGGAGAGTTGTGATACACGAGATAAAACCCTACACGGGAGAGGAGCTCGGGACGGACATTTCCTACAGGCAGGCGCCAACTCATACGGACAAGTACGGAGACACCGTCACGTTACGCCGTTTGCCGCGGAACGATCGTAAACCCTTCGTGTTCCTTGCAGAAGCGTTGTCGTCGCGACAGTCTTCTACGACGGCAATTCCTACGTCGACGTCAACAAGTTGGAAACCAGACTGACGGCAAACAAGACGGAGGCCATCGTTAATGCATCAGTTACGGAATACCGCAACGAAAACCGGCTTCTGTTCTGGCTCATGATGTTTTTTCTAATCCTCATGATGATCATCCTGCTCATTTTGATTCTGTGCTGCATCTGGCAGGGGTGCTGTACCTGCCCGTGCCTCGTCATAGACAGGAAGAGAATCGTCTCGCCGTCCGAAAACGTCAAATTCATCACCCACGAGCGGCAACAGGCCTTCGACACCAAAGGAGTGCAGGGTGAGTGATCCGGTTTGGTGTGGGGGAGGATTTTCGAAACATCCCGACTATCGATCATGCATCATTTCCGTTCCAGCCGTCCTGTACTCGGGTAGGAAGGAGGCGTGGAGCGGACACGCCGGCGAGAGATTCTCCCAGGTGAAGGTAGCGAACGCGAGGGAGAAGCAGGCGCTCAACGCAGGCTCGGAACATTCGGAAAACGTAACTGCTGCAGCCGCAGCCGCGGCAAATCACAAAATTCTCGAGAAGGATGAAAAACCCGGACCGAAAGTCATCTACACCAGGGAATTCATCCGGCAAGAGCGACATCCGACGATGTTAATCGAGGACGTGGAAGTCGATCCGTATAACACGCAGACGTATTCTGTAAGGACGAAAACGGGTGAAGTCAGAAAGGAAAACGAGGAACGGTTTCAGGCAAATCAGGAAAACGATTTGGATTCTGATTCCATGAGGAGACACGAAATGGAAAGAGGCTCCGATATGGGGAAGAGCACCAAGGAAAGGGCGATGGAGCAAAATGTGGAGAACGGCATACAAAGAATAGAAATAGACCGGGGAATCGAAGTCGGTCCGGATGGCATAAAACACTATCGGCTGGTGTTAGAGCGGCCGAAAGAGGCAGCGAATGACCTCAGCGAAGACGAAATCATAGATCTGGATCGAATGGATACCAAGAGAGAGCAGTATTATATCAGGGACGGCAATGCGGAGATATTAAGACTCGTGACGAGAGGAAACCAGGAGGAGAGACCGAACACTCTCGTGCAGAACAAAGACAAAACCTACCTGAAGCTTGACAAAGGAAAGGAAATTATAATGAAAAGGTTTATGGAAGACCAGAAACAAAACAATAATTTTAGTGAGGAAATGCAGAAGGAGATTCTGAGGCAGTTGCAGAGAGTCTCGGAGAACAACGAATCTCTTGAGAATCAGTCGAGACCACGGGGAACGAACCTGAGCGAGTACGTGGTGCAAATGCTGTACCAAGCCCGGAACGATCCCCTGCTGTTGAGAGACCTGAACCAGAACTTCGACGTGGACAACCGCACCCTGGCTTTCGGTCTGCAGAACCAAGAAACCCAAAGCCTGCCGGGACAGACGGAAATGTCAACCCAAACGGAAAGAGATTTCGGCATCCAAACGGAGCATCTATCGCTGTTGAGACCTCCGAGGAGAAAGGTAAGGAGCGACAATGAACTTTCCGACGATGAAGACGAGGAATATTACTCGTTCGAAAACGGCAAAATTAACATTGAAAAGGCGGTGACTGCACTGAACCTGGGTAAAGGGTGGATAAAAAGAACCGGCAGAAATCTCAGATACAAAAAGCCGAAGCGATACAAGATCAAAACTCCAATTCTCGAGGAGGCAGACAGTGCCAACGAATCGACCATAAAATACGACACCAGGCCGGCGATGTTTAAAATGCCGGAATTCGAGCTGATTGTGAACGGCAGCGGATCCGGAGCTTATACGGAGAACAAGAGCAGCATTCTCAGGAGGAGAAAAATGAAAGAGAGAATCACGGAGGAAGCAGCAGCCGAAGCTTCGAAATATGCCGACGATGTCGGAGTCGACTATCGGAGAAGGGACAGGAGCGGCGACTCATCGGATGACAATCTGCAAAAGAGCAAGTCGCACAGAAGTAGAAGAGATTCGATGACGGACAAAAAATTGAGTCCCCGAGAAACGGAAAAGGCGAATGCAACAAGGCAGAAAAGAGCCGAAAGTCTGAGCAGGCTTTACCGAGCGGTGAAAGAACTCGAGGATCGAGAACTGGCATCCATCAGAATGGAAGCGAGGCAGAGGACGTCATCCCTAAACCGTCTGTACAATGCTCTCAGGGAACTTCAAAAATCGAGCGAAAACACGAAGAAGACCAAATCAATGACAGACGTGAACGAAACGGACAGGATCGAAAACGAAGAGGAGAACGGGAAAGCGAAGGATCCGTCGTCGACGACGGCGGAAAGCAATCAATCGGGGGCGGCGGAAAGGGACGAGCGAAAGGAAAACAACGCGAAGCGAAAGCACAGCTCGACAAGAAGACGGAACCTCATAGAGAAAATTCGAATAAGGGAATCCACGTCGGAACCGCCCAAAGTCGCGGAGGAAGTTCGCGAGAACCTCAGCGGATCGGCGAGCATGGGGGAACTGACGAGGAACGCAAAGTCGAAACGATCGAAGTACATGGACTGGTACAGGCAGCTGAACGACAAGAGGAACAGGAAGAAGGCGCGGAAAGCGGAAGACGATCTCGACTCGGGGATAGCAATGTCCAACAAGCAAATGGGCAAAACGCTGCAGATGAAGAAGAATCAAAGGTTCCTCGAGAAGAAAAGCATTTTCACTATAGCATACGACGAGGTCCAGACGAAAAACATCAGGCCTGATACGAATGCTTCACAGAAATACTGAGCTCGGAGAACTTTTTACCAATAAAAGAAACGCTCAAGTGCCTTTAATACAATAAGCAGAAACTAACGGAGGGCATAGATAGAATGATGTAGTATTTGAGGGCAACACATTTTGCTTTTTGAAAAATATCTAATAACAAAGCTGTTGAAAAAATAAAGCCGCAACATGTGCTGCTGACAATGATTTGTTATCTCTATACAATACCAACGAGCTTAAACATATATAAACGCGGTATTTCTTCACTTACATGCCCATTAAATTTTTAATTTATTTTTTATTACATATTTATTATATAATAATAATCTAAATTCAATCGCGTCTTTCTTATAATGTAAATAATTGACAACTTTAGATGCATTTCGACCTCTTTTTAATATTTAAAAATTGATAAACAAGCGATTCGTGTAGAAATGCATCATTAGCTTTAAAAACGCTAATATTCGAAACAGACATACAATTCAGGTTTAAAGCACTTTATATGATAGTAAGTTTAAAAAAAAAAAATTAAATGTATATATATATGTATGTACAATGCCTAACATTTTTTCACTGCCAATAACATTTTTTTTTTTAAGTAACGCAAAAGTTTGTTAGAATTTGTTTAAAGAAGCAATACAAATTGATTTCATACAAAATGACCAAAATCTTATTTTGACTTTGTTATTTATTATTTTTTTTCCGTCAGCCATTCGCAATCCGTTTATCAGCAGCAAAGTTTTTGTTCGAAAATGAACAATATTTTTTTCTTGAGAAACGAAAAAAAAAAAAAAATTTCGTTAGGCATTGTCCCGGTGGAAATTTGTACGTTTGCAAAATTTATTACATTGGCACTTCGTAAAAATATGAAGAGCTGTTGTTAATGTAAAAAAAAAAAAGAAAGAAATCTTCGTTATTGAAATATATAGTTAGCTGGACTTCCATTTTATAATATTTATATTTTATTTTTAAAAATCGCTAAGCTTTTGTTGCATAATGTTTCATCTTGTGTTTTACTTCTAAATAGTTCGCGTATTTAAAAAAAAAAAAAAAGAGGAAAAAGAAAAGTCGGAAAATATAATTTTCTTAATTACAGACGACAGAAATTTTTTTTTTTCCCCTTAAAAACGAAAGTCCTTCCTGATCGTTACTGACGCGAGAATAAACAATAAAACAAAAATATTTATAACATATGTTATGAGAATATCAACGCATATATTTCCATAAATGAAGGGGACATACTCTTTGATTCGTCGTTTCGATTTCGGCTAAGTTGACTTTCTTATAATTTTTACTACATTATAAAATAGTTAACTTAATCCGCTCATGTTATCATTATCGCTTAAAAACAATGTAACACTGAAAAGCAAGCATTGAATTGTTCAACAGGTCTGCTAATATTTTTTTGTCGATTTTAAAAATCGTAGCAAACAGGCTTCGGTCTCTCCTCACTGTGACACCTCGGATTGGTTCAGGTAGGAACTGTCCTTTTTGTCGATTCAATCGAGGCACAAATGTTCTTTCAAAAAAAAAAAAAAAAAAAGTTAAGATGAAACTAACGTAAAAACTGATGGTGCATTTCTTCCAATCTTTGAGTCAGGTTGCCGCTTGGAATAACCAGCGAAAAATCTAGTTCCTTTGCACCATTCTCGATGCATCACAGTGACCGAAAATCACATTTTTGTGAATGAAAAAAAGAAAGAAAAAGACCGTTTTTCGCAATTCAAAAATTGCCTTTCCATCGTACATTTTACATTTTTGTTAATCTCGAATCAACAATGTAGACGATTCCAATAAAAATGGGGAGAAAAAAATTTAAAAAAGAAACCTTTTAGTAATTGTTAAATTTGAACTTGAAAAATATTACACTGATTTATATTATCTATTTTCGTTTAAAAAAATCATTAATTTCTGCTACAATAATAAATGTTACTTTAATCTTTTAAGGCCTGATATGTTTAGCAATCCGAAGCTATCTCAAGCAATCGTAAATATAAAAAATCAGTCCTGAGAAGCTATATACCGTATCTAAAAATTTTCTGATCATAATATATCAAAAAACTGATATAAAAATTAAAATTATGGTAATATAGAGATTAAGAAATCATTCATATTGTCATAGTCGAAGCTTAATTTTAAAGGTGTTTGCCGTGAATAAAATGTCATATATTAATCGAATTAAAATATTAATAAATCTCCGATATTTTTTTTCCCCACATCATAGCCTCACTTTGAGTTCTTCCATTCGCTCCGCAATTCTTTTTCTCATTTCTCGAAACCTGAAAGAAAAAAGGTAAAGTGAAATATTTTGAAGCTTAAACCAGTCTTAAGTTGCAAAGTTTCCGAAAATCATTTAAAAAAAAAAAAAAAAAAATGAATGCAAGCTATGAACATTTCAGTTGGAGTGAAACAGTTCGAAATTAATAATTACTTTAGTCTTATCCTTTTCGCCTGTCTTTCTTCCTCTTCCTCGTATCTTTCTAAAATGTTCTGACATTCCGCTATGCTAAGATTTAAAAACTGTGCAACGTCCGATGATATTTCTTCCGTGTTGTGGGCGTCCATTAAAAATAACTTTGCTACGTCTTCGTGTGGTCCCAACATAACTCGTACCAGCAGCGGATATTCGTCATCTTTCAATCTTCTTTGCTCTGAGATTGTAAAAAATAATTAATGAAAGTTTTCCGTTTACATTAGGAAATTGAACGACAGCGACAGGAAGCTTACCTCCGTTGTCGCGCACTACGAACAACGCAAAACTATTTGGCTGGCAGTCTACTTTATACTTTTCAAGTAAATTATTAATAACCTCTGTGGTCGACACTAAACTCGTGACCCAAACCGACATTTGACTTCCATGCGGTGGAGTAAAAAAACTCGTTTCTCGATTGTAAAAATGGCCGTTAATTGAACATCTACGTTTCAGTTTCGTTCGCGAACGTCCTTTACCCGTTCTGCGGCGAATCGCGGAGGATCCCTTCTGCTTTCGGAATATTATTGGAGGATCCGTGGCCGGATCCGAAGTCGGTTGGTGATACGAGGCATTCAAATACCTGTTTCATAAGTAAGAATTAGCGGTTTACAGAACAAAAAATTTCGTTTTTTGAAAATATGCTTAATAATATATATATATATTCAAGTTATGAATATTATGTTGGATACAATACCTTTTCAAACTGTCATCGTATGGAAAATTACCAGGAGGATAACTATTTTCCGAGTAATTAAAACTATTTGTCCTATCTAAACCATTCTTCAAGTCTTCTGGCGTACTCAAACTCCGCAACATATTTTTAATCTTTAGAGAAAGATTTTCGTAATCGTCACTAACTTCATCAAAATTATAGGAATCAGGACCTGTAAATGAATTGCATATTAATAGTAATAATAATGACGATCGATATTAAAACAAAAATATAATTTTCAAACGTATACGGTCTATCGCTTATTTTAAGGTAAATTTACATTTTTATCTTTCAGTTCATTTGTACATTAATACCAGTTTTTTATTGACAAAAAAGTTTTAACATTTGATGAATTCCACAAATTGATAAAAAACAAGGCAAATAATTCTGAATAAAGATTCAGAAAGTTAAAATTAAGGCGACGGACACACAATCAAAGTTATTTTAATGAAGACAAAGAAGTTTTGCATTTTCGTAGAAAATTTTATGGACTCAATCTTTAACTTCAAGATATGTTTATTTTACAATAAAAGTTTCGCGAAGAAAAATATTAGTAGTCAGTTCCGATGATTATGCATGTACAGCTTCAACCTTCACTCTTCATACATTGCGACTCGTTCTTCTGCTACACTAAATTGGGAAAGAGAATTTCATTTCTGCAGCAGGTTACCTGAAATGCTCCTTGTGAGTGTACTCGATTCGACGGATTGTTCGAAATCACGCGAATAATCGTCGGATTCTGTGAAACCAGATGCATTTGAATCTGGACTTCCTGTATCTGAATTACTGATTTTTTTTTCACATGGTATTGTTTTATCATTGTCTGGACAAGAATCTGAAAGCGAATCATGCATTTGAGTGTTACATGTTTGATCCAGCTTCGCTTCGCAAACTACAACACCAATTCTTAGCCTCTTTTTAATTGGATATTGACAAAGGACTTTTTAAAATATTATCTAATGAAATAATCATAAAACGTCAATTTCATTTCGACACGAAATTCGAAGTGGAATTCTGTTCAAGGCAGTGAATAATTTTTTGTACTTCTAAAAGTAAAATGTTCCAACTGTACGCTATATCGCTCTTTCAGAAGCCGTCTGCGAATCCAAAGTTAAATCTTTCTCATACATTTCAAATCAAGAGGTTAAATTACGGGATATATCAAGCCTGTCTTCTTGACTGTCTGCTTACCAACGCCAGAATCACGTTCTTCGCCGCTTCTCGACTCGGATATTACTTCTTTGTCCGTTGTTTCAATAGGCCTCAGTACTACTGCGGGCAAAGTCTGATATAATTTATGTTTATTATCTATTCGTCTTTCCACTTGAAGTAGCTCGTCCACTTCATCCCATTCTCTGCACGCAGAAGGCTCCAATTTCGATGGAAGAGTATTACAAGGCGTGAGATTCCTTTTAATTTCAGATAGGTTACTTCCAACTATTTCTGTGTGATCTAATGTTATTCTCTCTGGCACGCTGCCTTCCAAATCGCTATCCTAACAAACGAAATTAATTTTTAATGAATAGTTATATGTTACACTTATGTTATCACCAATATGTCCATTTTATTTTAATAACTTGGTAACTCATTCTGAGAATCAATAATGAATAATGTTTTATTTATAAAAATAAATAAAATCTTTACTCACATTATCTTGACCATTGTTATATCTAAGAGAATTTCTCTTTCTTATGGTGACAACTGTTCTTTGATCGTCATCCTCTTTTAGATGTATCATGCCAATGACGCCCCAGTAAATGCGCAATGCTCCCTCAAGAACAAGTCTACCATTAACTTCCCTAGATCTTATTTCACAACTTTTCCCATTTTTCCCATCATAGAAAGTATTGAATGCTTTCAATTTTTGTTCCAGATGAGATCTAGGCGTATTACAGTAAGTTCTAAAAGTATAATTTTGATTATAACATCAGTTAGGTTGAAAACTTAAATGAAACTCCATCATAAGAGAATTTCCAAATTTATTTTAAAGATTAATCAGTTGATTAATGAATCTTGAAAACCAAATGATATATTTAAGAGCAGATTGTAAGAAAACAAAATTTGTCAACCCAACATGCATTGTAAGTATAAGAATTAAAGTTTTACTGGAAAATAACAATAATTTTTATTAATGGTAATAAAAATTAAAACAATATCTAAATTATTATAAAGAGTGTAATTATAAAGAACAATGCTAAAGCAAAGAAAATCCTTCATAAAAGCCTGATGAAAAAATAACCTTATCTACTTTAAAAATTCAATTCCAGTGCATCAGAAAAATTTTAACAATCACGTAGAATAACATATGCAGATTATTTCTATCTCTGAATTATTCTTAATTATTTCAATCTAAGTGAAATGATTTTATAACTCTTGCCATAAATTATTTTAAATTTTTTTTAAAAAAATCTGACTGCACATATTATTTTTAACTGAGCTTTATAAAATAATTTTAAAGGCAAAGATTTTGTAAAAATTTACCTGTTTTCAACTTTCCCAAAACTCGTATGACTTTCTACCCTTGTTCCATGACCAAAGAGTTGAGGACCAAATAATGCACCATAACATGGTACATGGCAATAGGGCACACCTTTATGCTCAGCATGTTGTCCAGGATTCAAACGTTTCTGACATTCTTCACAGCGTAAACATTCTGGATGCCAATCATAACCAAGTGACTGTTTTCTTTCAGCTGATTATAAAAAAAAAAAAATAACGCTTATTTCTATTTATCAGTTTTTTCTCAACTAATCTTAATAAGAAATGTGAAGGATAAATTTGTTAATTTTAGAAGAGACTCAAAAACAATGCTTTCAGTTGCCAGATAAGCTAAACACTAAAGAAATTTCTTGGAACCCTTTTGAATTAAACATCAATTTTTTTTTTCAGAATTTGAATTCGGTTGGAAATGTAAATTTTATCGATGGTTTTCGTGTAACTATGTAATATCTATTTTCAGCTAATTGCCGTAAAAGAAATAAATATTTGAGGGTAAAAAACAAAATGTACAAATGCAATTGATAATAAGGAGGCAATACAAAATAACCATTCGAACTGAGGAGTTCTTTGAATTTTAATTAGCCTTTAAAATAAAACTGAAATGGGCGAAAATAATTTTTACTTTGATTAAGTTACAAAGCAAAAATTTACCAAAATAAACGGGTTTCCCGCATTTGTGGCATTTCCACATTTTGGATTATTTTATTCTCATTCGTGCTCCATAAGATAATAAAAAAAACAAAATTAGATAAATTATTTTTGTTTAATTTGTTTACACATTCCGACCACTGTCACCGCCTTCCTGACGTAATCAAACAAAGAGAAAAAGTTCTCAAATTGTATAAATTGAGATTACTGATTCGACTCTAAATGATTGTTGTCGAGGGCTCGAATAAGATTTTTATTGGTGAGCAACGTGGTTCTAGGCTAGGTCAATTGACACGCCGAATCAAAGCAGACATGTAATCAACTGTTTACATTTAATAATTTACTAATTTCACATTTAGCAATGATAGTTAGAAACAATAAGGTCTTCTTTGACTTCTGTCACAATAATTTTGAAGGGTAAGATTCTGTTCCAATATTAAACTTCTACTTCCTTCTCTGAAGTTTTCTCATCGCTAGTTGTGGAAGTCGATATTGAAATAACGGCTTCATATTTTTTTTTTTTTAAATCTGCCTTTGTCTGATATTTAAAACTGATTTCAGCGTAGCGATCTTTAATTCGATAAAATGAGAATTACGCAGATTTTATGAATCATTAATCAAGAAAGTCTGCAGTTTATGCAAACTCGTTATTGGTCAGTAATCGAGAGATTGGTTTTATTATTCTGTAAAGTGTAGCAAATAATTAAATAAATACCATTATATTTAGCTGTCATGGCTAAGCAAAGATTTCCTACTATGTTATAATCTTGAAAAAAGAATAATAATGATTGTGGTCTTTTGAAATTCTGACAGAAGCTGTATAACCTAATATATTCAAATGATATTACCTTGTCAATAAATTAAATTAGCTGTTTGGCAAACCGAATTATTAACATTTACTTTGTAATTCATATTGTATATTGAAAGGTAACAGTTATGATTATGTATATAACATATAAAAGAGTAAACTGACTAGTACACAGATTTTTTTCTAATTTTTTGGTCTTAATTCAGATATAATTAATTGCATTATATTACTATTTCAAATATAATCTGTTTCATAATATTAATTTCATTTAGTTCATCCAAAATAACTCTAATAATTTTAAACTCTTAATTTTATCATAAATTTCTTTTTAAATTTTGATCATGATATTTTTCTTTTTCAGATTCCCTTTGGAAGAAGGGGATAATGTTGTGGTTGTATCTTTTTTTGGAAAATCGCTTCAAGATACACTAGGAATGAAAAACCAAAATTTTAGGATATTTAAGCCAAACAAAGAGTCAGATACATCAAAAAAATTTGTACGTCACTTTTATTAATTATAAATAGAAATTTATAAAGATTAGGCTTTACTTAATTTGCAGAGTTATCAGTAATATTATCTACATTCAACTTGTTTAAAGAAGCAGCATATGGTGCATTCTTCTGAGTGTAAAATCATGAATTTAAATTAATGAATGTTTTTTTTTTCTTTAAAAAGCCATGATGTTATATTTAGAAGTTTCATAATATCATAATTCTTAATAAAAATTGAAATTATGTATTTATGTAACTGATTTTATTTTCAGTGCAACATCGATGGTTGCTACGATCCAAATCAGAATATTGTTTACCTTCATTTAAAAGGAGTGCTAGATGTTCATTGCCTTGCTCAGACCTTATATAACATTTCATCTCTTCTGACTGAGAAGGGGTAAGTAATGGATAGAATTTTGCTTTGACAATCACCAAAATCATATAATTCATCAGATCAGTTTATGCAGAAGCAAAATGAATTATTAAATAAATATATATATAACTATTACAATAATGTGTTTATAATAATTTTTTATTGTAATAACGTGAAAAATTAAATTTTACAGTTATCTAACAACGTGGGCAAATTTGAAACACGAATACGCCCGGTCTTTAATATTCCTCTTTTCCATATCTCATATTATGGTCGTATGTCATCCTGTACCGGTTTTTGATTTGAGCTACATACATTTGTTCAAAGCCTTGGAAGTTGTAAGGTACGTTAAATATTATTTTATAGGAATTAAATTTGTTTGTTGCTGGGGGGTACGGAGTTTTGATTCTTGTCGAGAGTAAAGGAATACTTGATTTTGAGATTTATACGAAAAGGCACGGGAGTGGGACCAAAATGGATCCTCGATGCAGATTTAAATTTGTGTTTAACGTTATCAACGGCTTTAAGACGCCAATAAATGTGGAGGTAGTGGGTTTCGAAATGATTGATTTTGATTTTCTAGAAGAGGATGTCCTGTTGTCAAAGTGTCTCTTCCAACATGCGGACAGTTTAGACAATTTTTAGCTTGTTCCATTTTATTTTATTCTTCCCAGTATGATAAGTACAAATATTATCATGTCACATTAGGTTTTTAAACGAATGCATTTTCGAGACGTTCTTTAGTTATATTATGATTGAAATAGATTACATTATAAGGAATAATTCTTTTCAGACAAAAAGCTTTAAAAAAGCTTAAGAGTAGCTTTGCAGAAGTAAATGGTTTAGCTAAAGAGTGGTCCGAACTTGGACGCCCCTGCTCTCCAAGGATGCTATTTCGATTTGATTCTTGTCCGAAAGTTATAAAAGACGTCAAGAAGTTGGAACATGCCCTGGAAGATCAAATCTATCATATTTTAAGAAAATGCAGAATAATATCAAATATAAGGTAAAAAATATAAATTTAAATGCCGAATTAAATTATTAATTACTAATTAAATCACTTGCTTTTTCGGAAATTTTTTTTTCAATACTCGTTTAATATTAAACAAATTAATAACGTTCTAGCACTACATCTTTATTCGCTATACCAGTAAATCAAGAATTTGTATTTGTTGAGACAGAGAATGATAGACCCGTAACGCAAATCCATAAAATGGTGAATAACATTATTTTTAATTGCATCAATATGCAGCCGAAAGTTAATGTTTTAGAATATTTGACGGTTGAACACGAACTAAAA
The DNA here is from genome assembly GCA_028565995.1 of Ricinus marginatus. NCBI lineage: Eukaryota > Metazoa > Arthropoda > Insecta > Psocodea > Ricinidae > Ricinus > Ricinus marginatus. The sequence continues at coordinate 58,114 of JAOWBB010012231.1, forward strand.
GAAGTACAAAAAAGTAAGTACTCAATATTTTGCCCGAAATCGGAGGTCATGTAAACGAGCGATTAATGAAACTAACGAAAATTTATTTTCTGACTTTGCAGCGCATTGCTTTCATAAGTTTTTAGCAGCACATGTTGAACTAGCTCTTACGAAAGGGTTTGATGACAATGTCGGTCGCCATCTGGCACCAGCTCCGTTTGCGGTAATAAATACATCATACGATTACAATTTTTAAAAAAATTATGGTTCTTTGAATGTGAAGATGAAAACATTTTGGAATATATTCGTCAGTGGTCTATGCCTAACCCCCCCGTGAGATTAATAAATTCTTATTAACATAAAAAGTATTTTCCACTTATTGTTGAGGTAGCTACAAAGACTAAGGGTTTACAATAATCTCCGATATATATTCTTCATTTCAGCTATGTTTCCAGTTCAAATTATTTTATTATTTATTACAAGAAGAAAAAAGTCGAAAGATCTATCATTCGCAAACTCAGCCTCTCTTACACCAAATTAGAGCATTAAGTGATTAATTTGGTTTTTAAAAAAAGGAACAATGAATGAAACTAGAAACCAATATCAGAAATTTTCTCATTTTTAAGAAAAAAAAGTTGTCTGAATTTTTAATATTTTTTCGTAGCTTATATCCATTGGTAACTTCTTAGAAGTGGGTAAGAGAGCTTATTCGATATTTGTCGATGAACAAGTTTCGGAAGCTAACGAAACAGAAGAATCGGTGTCAAGGAACGAGATGGATTTGTTCGGCACATTACGGGATCATTTGGACATAGATGCGAAATTTAGTGAAGCAAGATGTGCCAAGGTCCTTCCATTAGCTCTGGCAACCTATCAGCAAAACTCACCCTACTACTACACTAGAGAATATCATGAATCTCGGGTAAATATATAATTGGGCATTTTTTCCTGTCTAAAGTGGTTCGCATTCAACTTCTGATCTTTAAATTATTTTGATTATCGTTAGTTGACTCAAGCAATGTCGATATTAGTTATGCATGGTCGTGGGTCAATGATGGATAAATATGCCGATCAGTTGGAAAAAGAATGCTTGAAACACTGGCAAAATGGCAGGCAAATGTGTCAGGTTTTGAGCTTAACCGGACATCCATGCACGAATGCAATTCATAAAGGAGGCAGCGAGGAAAAAATAATGGAATCTCCAGCTTTGGAGTCGAATGATAGGTGAAAATTTCATTATTAATTTACGGAAATAGTACTTATTTTTTTCTGCATCCATGTTCTTTCGGGCAAAATCGCGAAAACAAGAATGGAGCAGGGAAATTAGTCGCTCTTCATTCATTTTCTCCCGGTTTTATGTAAAATGTGTTCATTTTATTACATCGTAAATGTAAATTCACATGTTTAACTGATAAGTTTATTTCTCTGCCTGCGCTTTGAACAACACGAAGGTCCATAACTTTGCGCAAGATACTCCGCGCTTTTAACTTTTCCGTGAGAGTTTGCATGCCACAATTTGGAATCTTAATATTTTTTTTTTTTAAATGGAATCAGTAAATTTGAACGTCATAAAAACTTAGTTGAAATTTACGTTACTAACTAACGAAGCCAATTTTCGATTATAAGAAAGGTTTGCGCATAATTTTCAGGCAACGCGAAGGCTTAGAGGTGAAGGAACATTCAAACGGGGTACGATTTCTTTCGACTTGCAACTGCGGCAGACGCCAGGCACCGAGATCCGATCCCTACACACTCAGAGCAGCGAATTACGAATTCTACGCTTTACTGGCCGAAGAGTGTGGCTGCGATCAATTCGACGTCGTACAGTTTCCGGTATTTCAACCGAGTTCGGAAGATTTCAAGTAGAGTATTTTTCATGGGAAAATAAGATTCATCAGAAGAGATTGTTTTGATGTCAGTCAGAACATTTAAACGAGGGAAAATTTTCGTTTTCTCCAGAGCCGCGCAGTTACTAAATCGCCGTGAAAATATGCAAAAGTCTGACATTTCAAAAACGGATCTAGGAGTGGAAACGCAGCAAGATCCTTACCATTCTGTGTACGTGTCGGAACAGTCGGAAGCTGGAAGCGATGTGCTCGTCGAATCGAGATTGAGTTGCAATCAAAGCGAGAACAGAACGACTGATCAGGAGATCATTATACACGTGTCGAAAAGCACCGGGGAATTCGATAAAGGTATTTGATGGGTTTTGAATTTTCGCTCATCTGATGGTTACCTGTCAAAAACCACGGATGGGTTCAAAAACGATGATTAAGATACGTAAGATTGGCCCTTTTGTATTATCTGGAAGGTAACATTCGTTTGCGTTTCAGATAAAGGATTAGCGAGGCAGCCTTCGACAACTGAATACCTTCCGACCATGCTGCATACGGAATCACCGGCCGGTCTTCTTCCGCAGTTTTCTTCTTGGTGCGTGAACATTTTATCGGTTTTTCAATTTTATTGAGATGGCATTTAAACTGCACCGGCACGATTTCCGTTGCAGGTCGTTGGTTTGCCTTGGACCGTCGAGTTTGTATTCCCACAATCTGGGTCTGCAAGATCAGCCGGGGCTCATTCCCGGGAGCTCCTACTTACTGCCGTGGGATGTAACGATTCGGCTGGAACACGAAAGAAGATCGACCTGGTCGAACATATGCGAATATAAGAAGAATCACATGATGAGGGCCAGAAAAAATAAAGGAGGTAAAAATGACACCCAGCCGATGCGCCCGCAGCTTAAAATTTTCCGATCCCGGATTTTTTCAAGTGTTCTTTGTCACGCTCAACAGATCAGTCGGAGTTCGTCGTGAAAATATTCATTGGAGTCGAATACGAATGTCCGCGCGGACACAGGTTCATGGCTGCCGGACCGGACAGAATCCTTAAGACTTCCACCTGTGGGCAAGTGAAAGATACCGGTCAGAAAGTAACCTCGGTGGACATGCCTCTGTATTTTCCCTGCGTGTGCAGGTCGGTGGCGGTATTTTTGGGGATGTTTAAGGGCCGTGAAAATTTTTCGTTGGCATACGCCGATGATGCGCTTCCTTTTCCAGGTCCAACAAACCCTTGGTGGCTCAACTGATGAGGATCCACATGGTTACTCCGAAGGCTCCCGTTCGGGTTACTTTAAATCCTCGGGTGCAACCCGCCCCGAACGCTCCGGTGTTCATTGCAAGCACGGAGCAACCGATAGCCCTGACACAAAGTGCTTACTGGGTTTTGAGATTACCGTATCCTTTTTATCTGAGGTTTTGGAGGAGTGCATTTCGGTTCGGAATCCTCACGTTAAAACTGAATAAAATAATCCTTAACAATTTCACCAGGTTCATTTACATGGGCGAAAGAGGACCTTACATGCCTCCTCAGGAGCACAGCGAATCGCACCAGGGAAGGTTCCTCGCCGGATGCTACGGCATCACGGAAATACCGTCGCAGGGTACCTGATGGAAGATGGAGGAATACAAATGCGCTGGGTTTGAGAAATTAGATTCATTTTCTCATGTATTGTGACTGTCAAAAGATGGAAACGGAGAAATGTACGGAGTCAACCCGTTCGTCGAGCCCCGAATTTAAGTTAATCCAAAAAAAATAAAAAGTTTTGACTTTAACGTTACCGACATTTACGGATTTTAGTTTTAGATGCGTTTCAGGCGACGCAAGCAGCTTTGTATTTTTTTTTTTTTTTTTTTTTTGCGTGTAAAATTCAGCTGCGGCTCGATTCGAAAAAGCATTTCCGCAAGTTCGAGAGATACAAAGTTAAAAATAAAAAAACGCTCTGGCATTGCCAGCGGATATTGCGGCTTATTCTGGCGAGGTCAGTTTCCCGACATTTCCTTTCCGAAGATCGGTCTTTCAAGGGTATCGACTCGGTAAATGCGACTGATCGGTGCAGGAAACCGCCCTCGCAGCCCCGTTCGAGGCGTTTCGGACGGGAATAATTTACGCATCGTCCCTCTCTTTCAGATAAGACGCTCTCTACGGTCAAGGAACGGAATCCATTTCATTTTGTTTAAGCGAAACGTTTGCTTCTGCCACGACGACGCGCAGGCGGTTCGGATCGCGACGGGTACCGGAAAAATTTTCATTTTCCACGGTAAAAGCAAGGAAGGCGGAGCGTGTAACGAGCCTCGAATGTTTTTCAGATGACCGCAGCTTCTTCGGGAAACCCGGGCGAACGGGGATCGGAACCGGATCCGAGGGGCAGCTCTCCCGGAGGCTCGTCTGGAACGGCAACCGGATCAGGGACACCGCGGACTGCATCGGAAACAACGGACAAAAATGAAATTTTGTTTTGCACTCGTAGAATTAGGTAGAGTCGACGAGAAATAAAAGATGGAACTTTCGATTATCGGCGCTCTTTTCTTAAATCCTTTTAACGGTTCACGGTTTTCGCTGTCGGGGGAGGGTCCCCGCCGCGAAAATTTCGCTTCCCCAGCTTCGACTTTTCCTCTCTCCCGCGGAAAACTTTTCACTTTTGCGGGGAGCGGCTTCCGGTTTTCGAATCCCTTTTCCGCTTTTCCTTCCCTCCGGGGAAAGGGAACGGGCGCCGAGTTCGTTTGGGATTTGCGGTTTCCGACCGAGACGCCAAGTCCGTGATTAGCGGACGGCCGACTACATGCGAAATCAATTTTGCACTTGGAAGTTTCCGCTTTTCCGGCCTCGCGCGCTCACCTCGTGAGGAAACGGATCCGGTCACTCGAACGGCGTCCGTTGGAAGGCGTCGCCTTCGATGGAAAGTTCAACGCTCGCCTTCTACCGGTTCCGGAGTGACTTGTTAAACGTTTGCGGCGGCAAATTTTGGGCCGGGTTCACGTCGCCTCTTCCGGTGGCGCGTGCGCCGGAAGCCAACCGCGGAAATATGCATCCTCATTACGTGCGGGAATATTCGTTATTTACGGTCGGATGTTTATGGGAATTCTCCGCTGTCGGGCTGCCGGGGAGGTGCGTAATTAACCGACTGCCCCGGCATTCCCCCGCGACGAAGAAACCCCCATAAAAATAATCCTCTTAATGTATGTCATTCCTTTTCATTAGGATGTTATTATTTCACTCGCGTTTAGGGCGCCTTCGCCTCCCCGACGGGGATTTCCACCCGCGATCTTCCGTTTCGCCGGCTATTTATGTTTCGGTCGTTAAATCGCTTAAATTCCAGCGAGTTTCGCACGAGTTTGCAGCAGCGGCGGAGTCGGGGGCCTCTCCTCCGGCAGGACGACGCCCTTTTCGCCTTTCCCTGCGATCTCTTCAGCTTCCGGTGCCGCCGACCTGGACCCGTGCAACCCCCGCGCACTCCCCGTTCGCGTGCTTTGTTCGCCCGAGCCGTTTATTGCCCGAGTCTCATTTTTTCTCGCCGAGCGCGATACGCGTTTTATCTCTCCAATAAAAACGGTCGAAAGGTGCTCGTAGATTCAATGCGGCTTTTATGGCAAAATCAATTTTATCTGGATTTGCTCGCAGCTCGGGGTCCCGGATTGGGGACGGGAGCCGCAGCGGCGTCTTCGCGAGCGCGGACATCGTCGGTGTCCGATTTCCGTTTCGCGATCTCCGCCGAGGCGAGAACTTCCCCCGAGGAAGGAAAAGAGCCGCGTTGCGGTCTTGGCCTGCTGACGGGGGAGCAACCGGAAGCGGGAGTGGGGGGAGGGAAGGGAAGCGCGGATTTTCGAAACGGAAACGGCGAGTGCCGGAGGAGAGTGGGAGAAAGCGAAATTTCTTCTCCGTCGAGAACCGAAAAGACTTTCCATTTCGTCCGACTGGAATCCGGGCGATCGGTCACCGATCTCCGCCGCTACGGCGCTCGGCCCCGCTGAAATTCTCGATCCGAAACTCCCCTCTGCCGGGGCCGACCGTGAGCCCGGTCGGACGGGGAAGGCGAAGAACGTTTCGGATTCGTCACGTTGCCCGGAAACCGCAGGTCTCCGAAGTGCACTTGACCCAAATTTCCCGTCTCCTTCTCCTCGCGACCGGATTTTTCTCTTTAACGGTCGTCGGAGAAGAGCATGCAAAGTCGACGCTCGACTCGGAGGCCGTTTCCGGTTTCCGAAGGAAAACGCCTTCGCTCGGACGGGCATCGTCTCCGGGCCCGGGATAGGTTCGCGCGGCGCCCGTCGGAACCTTGAAGGTGCCCGGCGCGGCGCGCAAGAAGGATTTCTGGAATTTTTCCGTTGCCGGAGGCTCCTCCCCGCGCGGCGGAAAGTAAACGGGAGACGGGGATCGCCTTGCCCGAGACCCAGAGCGCGAGAGATGCCAAAACGCCATAAGCGAAGCATGAAAGTTCGCTCTTGGCGAGCTCCTCCGGTGCCTGACGTTAAAAGCGAGCGCCCGAGAAGTGGAAGCAGCCAGTTTCGCTCCTCGCTTCCTCGTCGACTTTCAGTTGCCAACTTTCGCACGTGCGGTTGCCGCGTCCGCAGCAGTTTCCGGCGAGTTTTGACGTTGGACGCGCATTTCCTGCCCGGTCGGTCGGCTCCGGAGAGGGAAGGAATCGGGTTTCTTTTCCCGTGGCAAAAAGAGGCGAATCCTCGCGCGTTAAGGTTCGGTTTCCCCGCAGGAAGCGGCCGCTCCGAAGGTGCTCCGACGGCAGTGAGGTTCGACCGAAGGAAAAAAATGAATCCCTCAGCGGTGAGTTTGGGTTAGTTAACGGGACGCGTCGCACCCCTCACCGAATTTTTTTAATCTTCCCTCGAATTTTCAGCAGCAACCCCTTCCGGAGCCTCCTTTTCCTTCCTCCCCCTCGTGCGGAGGGATTGAATTTGAGTCACGTAGGCGCTTTGATCCGTTTTTTCCAAACCCTCCCTCCCCCGCCACCCCTTCGGGAAAACGCTTTTTTCCATTTTCGGACACGCACATTTGCCGAGGCGTTCGCGGGGGGCGAGAGCTTGTCCGACACCTTCGTTCGCATCGATTTAACATC